>LOEQ01000742.1:220601-252942 GCA_001685075.1 Bramus lutescens | reverse complement strand
TTTTTTATTTATTAAAATTTTCCACCTCCTCCCCTCCTTCCATTTTCCTCCCTGTCCCCTCCCTCTCCCTCCCCTCCCCCTCTAGTCCTAAGAGAAGGCAGGGTACCCTGCTCTGTGGGAAGTCCAAGGCCTTCCCGCTCCATCCAGGTCTAGTAAGGTGTGCATCCAAACAGACTAGGCTCCCAAAAAGCCAGTACATGCAATAGAATCAAATCCTAGTGCCATTATCATTGGCTTCTCAGTCAGCCACATTCAGAGAGTCTGGTTTGATCACATGCCCGTTCAGTTCCAGTCCAGCTGGCCTTGGTGAGCTTCCATTAGATCAGTCCCACCATCTCAGTGGGTGGAGACACCCCTCGCGGTCCTGACTTGAGTTTCTTTCACTCTGCTTTATTGAATAGAGACAAGCACGGATCTTAAGTTTACTCACATTCTATAACAGGTAGGCCGTTCCAGGTAATACATTCAACTCTTAAAACAGCTTTTAAGTGAGTGATAATTTGTACCTTATTTGACCATTGGACTAAGTGGAGTGTGAGCTGAGCTGTTATAAGGAGGCCGCTTGTTTGTTTCCCAACCTCCCAGCAGCTCAGACCCAAAATAATCGCACAGAAACTATATTAATTAAATCACTGCTTGGCCTATTAGCTCTAACTTCTTATTGACTAGATTTTACATCTTAATTTAACCCATTTCCATTAATCTGTGCATCACCACCAGGTCGTGGCCTACCAGCAAAGTTTCTGCACATCTTTCTTCACCAGCAGCTCCATGGCTTCTCTCTGACTCCTCCTCCTTTCTCCCAGCATTCAGTTTAGTTTTCCCCATCTAGCTCTGTTCTACCCTATCAGGTCAAGTCAATTTCTTAAATCATTAAGCAAGAAAAGCAACACATATACAGAAGGACTTCCTACATCACTGAGCTGTGTGTGTCTCACACAGGAATTTGAGCCTGTGTGTGAATTTTCCCTGTTCCACTCACCCACTTTCTTTCTGAATACCCACAGTGGCATCTCCCAAGGGCTGGCATTTTTTTCTATTAGGGTTCAAATTAGCATGCAAAGATCTGTCAATAAGTAGGGGTAAATTTTAGCAATGGTTCCAAGTGAGACCCTGCGCCAGTCCTGTATCTTTCTGCAGTTCTTTGTTGAGGATAGGTAGGGACCTATCTTTAAGTGTTCCGTGATGCCAGAAGAAGTACAAAGGAGCTCTGTGCAAAGCCTAAGTCTTGTGCTGTGTAAGTTCTTGGCTGCTGATCAAGTGGACTGTTCACTTAGTGTTTTATTGCATGTAATAGTTTCCCACGTATTTTGTACTTATTTTCTCATACAACTGAGATGAATGTAGCAGACTATTTAGTGCCATTTTACAGATGAGAATTTACGCAGTAGTTACCTCTCATTGTAACCATTTATTTTCAGAAATTTGCTTGTGCAACAATTAGTTTCACACAATCTTAAAAGCTGTATTTTGAACTGGGTGGTGGTGGCACATGTCTTTAATCCCAGCATTTAGAAGGCAGAAGCAGGCAGTTCTCTGTGAGTTTGAGACCAGCCTGGTCTATAACACCTGGGCTACACAGAAAAACCCTGTCTCGAAAACAGAAAAAAAAAAAAACCCAAAGTCAAAGCAAAACAAAAAGTATTGCATTTATTTGTTTATTAAATTTTATTTATGGGTGTGTCAAAGGCTTCTACTCTCTACTCTTAAAACTGAGACATTTACAATGTCAAACTAAGCAAAATATGGAAAGCTTATTGCCTTCATTAATTTGTAAAGGCAATCTGCTTATGTCCAGTTTTGCAGGAAAAGATATTTATAATAGTCATGTTCGAGATGACTCATCTGATAAGGGGGTTTCTTTAGCAAATGCCTACATATACACATCATTAATCTACATAGTTTCACATTTGTCCTCATGCAAACATTATGCAGCTAGCCATCTTTAGATGCTAAGAAACGTGTAAATCTGTAACAATTATAAGCAACTTTTAATCACATCTGTTGGAGTCAGTCTGTAAGTATGCCAAGTTTTGTTTTGTTTTGCTTTGTTTTGTTTTCAGATTTCTCTGGGTTCAGCCTTCATTAGTAGTCTTATTTTTACTTTTCTAAATCATTTTGATGCTAGACATTGGTTTTTACTAAAGACTACAACATTGTGGATGATGAAGCATTTCCTAATAAAGCTGGGAAGGTAATTAAATGTATCTGTGGCTGTTCACAAAATGGGTGTCATTCAATTAGTGAATCAGGTGGATGATCTCTTTTCCCTCCTTGTTCATATAAAAGAGGCGCCATCATATACAATAGTTACAGTGGACAAGTAGAAATGGATAGCCTTTGAAAAAGCTGTTAAAATGAGCAGGATTTAAGATTCTAGGACACTTTCAAGACATTTCGTATGTATTATGAAGAGCTAAGCTTGGCTTCTGAGGGAAGAAATGTTTCGTAGGATGGAGCAGCATTTAAGATATTTTTAAGTACTGTGTTCTCTGTATATAACGGTTGTCACTAAAATTCAAAATGCTTTCTTTTTTGTCATACTTTTCTCTTGTAAGAGCCAGATCTCAGTTGCTTCAGTCACCAACTGTCTCAGGAACCTGCATGTGTGTTTGTATTCATGTTCTCAAATATGAGTGCCGTGGGTGTGAAAAAAACACAACTATCGATTACAAAGCTTTTCAGCTATGCTGTTGTTGAAGGGGAACTGTTTTCCCAAAGTCTGGAGCAAAATTATAGCAGATGCAGTTTCAAGCCTCTACAATTATCCCAGATTACCTTTTCAATAAAATGTTGACAGCTACATGAAAGCAATCTCTCTAGGCTGACATTTGGAAGCAGACAGCCGCTGCACACTGCATCATCACAAAAGGACAGTTTGGGAAGCAAAATACTCTATATTGTTGATGGAAAATTATTGTTTTCTCCACTTTTTAAATATTTAGCTCTCTCAGACAAAGGTCCTCATGAGAAAGTAGGCTAATATACGGACTTTAAGTAGTCAGTAGTCATACCCGTTGTTAGCATTGCCTTCTGCTTGAGTATCAAGGTAATCAGATGGAGAGAGTCTGTCCCTATCTTTGTAAGGGCCAGTGCTAGGAAAGATGCTTTCTTGGAAGAAGCTAGACATCGTTTCAACTCCATATACAAGAAAATCATGAAGATAACCAATGCACACATTCATTACTAATTATGTGTACAGAGTTGGGAAAAATGTTTGTCATTTTCTTTCTCATTCTTATACATAAAATGTCTCTCCCTACAGGGTTCTCTGTTTGAATATGTAGTCCTCAGCATGTGGGGCTCTTTAAGGATGCTGTGGAACTTTTAGGAGGTTGGGCCTGAATGAAGGAAGTGGATTGGTGGAGGGAGGGCCTGAATAAGGAAAGCGGATTGGTGGATGAAGGGCTTAAGTAAAGGAAGTGGATTGGTGGAGGGATGGGTCTGAATGAAGTAAGTAGATTGGGGGATGGAGGGCCTAAATGAAAGAAGTGGATTGATGGAGGGGTGGGTCTTGAGGTTTACAGCCTGGACTCACTTACTTTGCCCTTTATGCCTCCTGGTTTGCAAGGATTTAAGCAAGAAGTCTCAAGTTCCCTATGCCACAGCCTTAAACTATGGGCACTATGCCTTGCCCGTAGTGATGTACTGTACCCTCAAACAACGGGGCAAAAACAAAACAAAGGCCAGAAAAACAAGCCTTTCCTTCCTTGACTCACACTGTAAGCATTTGGTTACATGGCAGTCACAGTGAAAAGATGCGATGAATATATCCCTCTGCTCTCCTCCAGCACCCGACCGTCTCCACGTTTAGCTTAGTTCTATCTCAGAAGGAAAAGCAAACCAGTGAAATCCAAAGACATGAAGCTGTTTATTTTCTAAATGCCTTTAAGAAGTGTGAAAAATAACACCAAAAGACAGACGGATGGAGAATTCTCTGTAATCAAATATTTAATCTCATAAAAACCTTTGCCCGCTTAATGTAAATCCCTTGTAAATAATACATTAAAATGAGCACAACGAGGTTATGCAGGCAGGACAGCTCCCTTTCTCTGTGGAGACACAGGTCGTATACATTGATATTTCCCTGGGCTTCCATGTGGTAGCTTGTTTAATCCTTGTAAGTCAGTAGAAAGTATTATTAATTTTACAGATATTATAACCACAGGGAGGTTAGGTGACTGGCACAAGTCACACAGCTGCTCGCGACAGAGCTTGGTTTTGCATCCAGGTGGCATGATTGGAGTGTTTACTTTGACTCCTGAGTTACGTCACTTCATTCTATACAAAAGTAAGACTTTGCTGCCCAAAGTATGGTCCTTAGATGGATGACATGATCATCATCTGGAGTTAGTTATAAAGGTCGTATCTGGAACTCTATTGCAGACTTACAGACTCTCCATTGGAAAAGGATTACCGGATGGTTTACACACATGCTTAGATAGGGCTCTAAGTCAGTGCTTTATAGACAGAAATGTATTTACAAACAGTTTACAAAAAAGCAAGTGTTCTATTTCAATAAAACTACCTTGTAATTTCCCTTCAGTGTTTAAATATGTTAAAAGACAGAAGGGCAAATCCAAGCTGATCTCTGTGGTCTTGTTCTTGTGGACCAGTTAGGGACCCAAGCTACAAAAACATATATGTTGTTTACTTTTTCAAGGACAGGTGGCTCTTAAATATGGCCTCTGAATCAGTAGCTATCGGAATAGCCTGGGAATTTCTTAGGTGTATAAATTTTGTGTTCTGAACCAAGACCTGTTGGGGGATGGGAGCCTGTAATCTGTGTTTAAAAAATCCTCCTAGAGATCTTGGTGCCCTCTGACATTTGGGAACCACTCTCTTAGGTCTTTCAAAATAGCACAGTATTTAATTATTATTAATTATGTTTCATCATAGAATTTTCATGAAAAGATAGTACCTTTGTTTTTTTCATGAACGACACAGCTTGCATTTATTTTTCTAATGTACTGTGTAAGCCCAAGTTTCATGGAAAAGCTTCAGCCCTAAACATAGGTTCATGGTAGCTCCTTGTAAAGTGGGCGACCCTTTGGAAAGTTCTGGCTCTACTGCTTGCTTCTTTGTCAGCTTGGCTAATTATTTCTCTATCACTGTTGACAATTCATTCGATGTGGGTGCTGCCTTAAATGATCCTCCACGAAAGACCATCCTTTGGGTGGTTGTCTAACGTGCAACCCCCGCCCCTGCCCTGTCCTGGCTGAGTTTGTCCTTTGACGGGCCTCTCCCTGCCCCATCTGCACAGCATTCGGTCCCCTGACTGCTCTGAGAGGCTCTGAGCTGTTTTCTAAGAAAGATAAAGTGTATGTGTGCACGCAGGCCTGTACCCTTCAACTCTTCCTCTTCCTCTGCCTATAACACCCCGTGTCTCTGCTGCAGAGGAGTGGCTTTCTTGAAAATTGGCCACAGAATGTCCCCACCCCAAATACTACCACTCAGATGCCTGCGTGAGTCTCCCGCCTGCTCTTCCGCGGTGGCTGATATGCCTCTTTGCTGTTCAAAGAGGAGCATAGGTTCGTCATCACTTTCAAAGCTTCAAACATAACAACTTAACCTGTCATTTTACCTTGGGACGTTTCCAGAGAAACTAGAATACATGTGCATTCTTTTTTCTCCAAAATCAGTGCCAGAGTATTTTACACATGACGTTAAGTCTTAGAATGATTGTCACTTCGTGAGTTATTGGAGCAACCTGATTGAACAGTGACTGTACCCCACCACTTGTAATGAGTTGCAGAGAGATGTTTGCCTTCTTAATTCTGGCAAGTCATTTCTTTTTTAGTCTGTATGTTTTACCCAGGCATTCTTCTGACGGTATGATTACAGTATTGAACTTCCTTCCTTGATGAAGTAAGGAGCTGTTTTCCAAAGCGAGCTATTACTGTACAGTTTCATTAGTGTCAATTATATTGCTATTAATTTAAAAATAGTTCCAAGCTGGAGATGATCTCTCACACCTATGATCCCAGCACTTAGAAGGCTGCTGGAGGAAGAAAACAATCTGGGTTACACCGGAGAGTTCCAGGACAACGTGAGACTTCTTTAGAAGGTCAAAAATCTGTTGCTTCATATTTTTCTGTCACTTGCCTATAAACATGACATTTATGGTGGGAATCTGAAGACAAAAGATCTGTGCTTTTATAGTTTTCTAAGGCGTGACTCTTGGCAGCTGTGGAGCACCTTTCTCTCTTGGGAGCACCCAGGGCAGTGAAGGGAGTCTGTTCAAGGTGATTTCTCTTTCCAGTGCAGGCGAGGGCTGAGACTCTCAGCCTGTGCTGTGCCTCCAGGTAGGTTCCTGCTTATGGACCCTTGGGTATTCTACAGGCCTTTAGACTTGGAACACTTTCTGTACTTAATATATTGCTATGCTTTTGGGTTGTGAATAAAAGATGCATTGCTTGTTTTATTAAAAGCCAAAGAAGTCATAGTTTTAAACAAACATTGTAATTTGGGGCCTTGATTTTTTTATCTTCCCTCTTAATACTGAAAGACCAACTAACTATGTTCCCGAAGGAAAAACACTTGTGTGTATCAGGAGTGCAACTAGTGTGGAGATCACGACTAAAATAAATGCTCTTCTAATTTTCCAGAATACAGGTTGTTCTAAAACTACTTTAGGCTTCAAAATTATAATTTTATTATCTTTATATGAAAACACTTTTTGAAACACAAAATTTTTAGCCAGAAATCTTTTCAATTCTCCCTAGTACTTTTCATTAGCCCTCTAAGAGATGGCTGAATGCTAAAGCCATCCCAGGAGTGAGCAGAAAAAGATGGGTGGTTTTCTGTATAAGTATATTCTTTCCCACATCCCCAAAAGTGTTTATTCCATAAGTCTTTCCCTATGCCAGCATGGCATATGACTGAGTGTGAATAGCTTTGTTCATCCTGATTATTACTTTAGGGCTATAAAAGTAAGACAATTAAAAAATACATTAAAGGCACCAACTATTGAAACCTAATAGCTACTGAAAGCAAATCAAAATAGTAAAGTTTGAATATAAAAATATCCCTTAACTTCTAATTAAATGCAGTTGTAACAGTTCTCTGTCAACTTATTGTATGGTGGATTTACAATAAAGATTTCAAGTTTGTACTTGGACTAGGAGGTGACAAAATTCCAAGAAGGACCGAGGTCATTGATGGTGACCATCTTCTTCTCAGACATGGTTTTATGACTCCTGACAAACTGTCATTCCTGTTCAGTACATGTTTGTCTTTGAAAATCCTGGTCCACTCCTGACATCTTTAAGTACCCAAAAGCCAAATTGATGAGGATGTAGTACAATTAAGTGAACATACATAGTTGCTTCTGTCATTTTTGCTACTTATTCAACCAATAAAGAGACTAATAATTATCATTTTTAGATGACAACTCTATTTGTACCATCCGTGTGCTTATTAGCCCGTAGCTTGTGGTAGCATGAGCTATGGACATTGGGCTGTTTCTTCACCATCTTCCTTGGTGTGCCATATTCACAATTTTGGTTATGCTTAAGAAAACAGATTTGAAATTCTTATAAATTGGTATTAAATATTATCAACAGGATGAATGTATGTGTAGAGAAATAGAGATGTATATTAGAATGTCATGAGAAATATTTGTGAAGTCAGAAGAGGTGAGTTCTTGTCAATGTTTTGTTTATGGGTAAAAGGTACTTAAATTGTTGGTTTGGTGACATAAAATTTTATAGTAGTACAATCTAGGATGGTAAGATTATTGTTTCTACACTGAGGAGTCATGACCCTGAGCAAAATCAAGTTTCTTTATTATGTAGATGAAGCTCAAAGGAAGGAGAAAATAAAATTTCTCATTTCCAAAATTACTACAGTGCCATTAGGAACTTGGACATTTGGGTGGCTCATCCATGTTGACAGAGGCTGCTGTCTCTCCTGGTCCTAAAACCATTCAGTCCCAAAGAAACACAGAGGTCTACATTAAACTAAATTTACCCATAATTCTTGTCTGTGTTAGTCACGTGGTTTAGTACTTTTCATCAGTGAGGCATTCTCATCTTGCTTCCTCTGGGTCTGGCTGACAACTGCAGACTGAACCCTTCCTCTTCCCCAGAATTCTCCTATTCTGGTCACCCCACCTGTGGTTCCTGCCTAACTACTGGCCAACTGGCATTTTATTAAACCAATAAAAGTAACAAATCTTTACAGGGTACAAGACTATTGTCCCATGGTGCTTCCACCTGGAAAGTTTGTTCTCATACAGTCAGTTATCCAGTCATAACTTGATTTTTAAAATCATGTTATTTTAAATATTTGAACCATATATCTGAAAACTATAATATTTCAATCAAATAACCTAAATGCTTCAGTTTAATTTTAATCAAAGTATTATACATGTGTGAATTTAAGCCATGATTATACTCAAATTAGCAATCTATATGTCATTTGGGGCTGCTCTGGGACTTTATAGAGAGACCATAATCATTGTACATTAAAGGGGAGTGTTCCTTGATTGGTCATACACTCAGGAAGGACCAGAGCCGTGTAGCGCTGGGACACTGAGAATGTAGGAGAAGGTACTGGCAGGCTCGGCAAAACACTCTTGAAAGCCAGAGTTGTAGCCAGAGTTAAGGATTCAGAAGTTACTCTTCAGAGTTTAAATACCCAAGTCTTCATCTGTTTTTAATAAATGCCCACCATTAAGAAACAGAGGTGAGGCTTGGCTTTCCCTTCCTCCCTTCCTCTCTCTTCCTCCCTTCTCTTCCTTCCTTCTTTCTCTCCTTTCTTTTTCTGAAACATATTCTCATTATATAACTCTGGCTACTCTGTAACTCATTATGTAGACCAGGCTGGCCTCAAGCTCGCAGAGATATACCTGCCTCTTCCTCCTGAGTGCTGACATTAAAGATGTGCACCATTTTGTGTATATCCGGCTCTTTGTTCATCATTTGATAAAGGCACAACTAGGTTGACCAAAAATAGCTTTTATTAAAATCTTAGTATACGAAAGTCCGGATAAGAATAACAAATTCTACCTCCCGCTTTTACCTAACAAATACCCCATAGTGTTTAGAACATGCTGTTAGGATGTTGTAGTAATCCACAGTGAACCTTCAGAGGCTCTTTAGTCATGAGGTGAGACAGGGGCTTGGAGAGAAACACGTCGAGTTGCAGCAGGAATGTGAGAGAAGTGAATGCGGGGAAGAAGGTAGGCTTTTGGTTCATGTGGTTGGGCAAGTTAGTCACTGGGCAGCTGGCTAGCACTTGCTTAGCCTCACTCAGAAGGCTGTTCACAGTGGCTGCCCTTGTGAGAAAAAGATGCTCAGGTGCAAAAAGAAAAGAAAGTATATTTAATGTATTTATACAGAAAGTCTTGTTTCTAAAATCTTCCAGAGTATTTTTCCTCCTGAACCCATCCATGATCTGCTTGTAAAATCTAGATGATCCAAATTCTTTCTTCTGTATAAAAATAAAAACTATTAGTTCCCATCTCGCATAATAACACAACAACCCTCCTTATTCATGTCGAACAAGCTCATTTTTCTAATTGTTGTTGAATGATCAATTTTCTTTGCAACACAATGAATCTCTCAAATAAAAAAAAATCACAAGAAGAAAAATTGCGTTCTCATGCTGTGCCAACAGCGGATTTGAAAATGTGAATCAGTTGAGCTTAGTGGACATTTCTTGATGTCATCTGCCAGGGAAGATGTTTAAGGAGTCCCTTTTCTTGGTGATATTTCTGGAATTCTACTGAAGAGCAAAGTGCATGTTTTAAAATCAAATTACACTTAATTTGCTAGAGAAAGGATGGGTCCAAATGGCCTCTTTTATTTCTGAGTCTTCTCATGTCTAGAAAATAAGAGCCAAATAGGACTACCTCTGCTTCTTTTAATAAGTCCTTCTATAATGGACCAGACAGGACCCTGGAGTTCATATTTATGTGAGGAACCAAAGGTTTCATAAGTTATGGTTGTTGACTCTAGTTTGAAACTGACAGTGAACTGAAGTAATACAGAAATATAAAATAATAATGTAAACGCTCCCACAGCATTTGCACAGTGGGCTCCAAAGGGGGTTACAGTGTGTGCCTGATAGATATGCAATCTTAGTGCTTCATTTTCTCCTTCAAGAAATACAATTAATCAAGGATTTGTCAAAAACACAGCCTCTAGCATAAACACGCCATTCCCAGAAAGAGAAGCATTGTGACATAAGGAATAACTATGAATGGGTACATCTTTTCTTGAGGGCCTAAATTTTAATAACATTTCTGATTTAAAGTCACATAGTTTAATATGTAAGGAAAATTTATTGGTCTGACTTTTCTGAACATGCTTACTTCAATTTCAGCAACTATATAAACATATGCTATTTGACGTCTTGGTGTAGTGTTTAGGGACGGGGCTGCACCAACTGACAAAAGAGACTTACAGACACAGTGACCATTCCCTTAATGAGGTTCAAGATGAAATCTGTTGACATGCACAGATGTGCAATGACATTTACCAAACATGTGCTGATGTTTTTGAATTAGGCACAAGATTCGAAATGTGCCAGCCCTTAGGAAATTATGTCACCACAAGGGGTTGCCAGCCAATCCATCTCAGTAGCATGACATACACTGAAGTTTTTGATTTATGATCTGAATATGATGCATTTGGAGACTTGCCGCTGTGAATTGGACCCTTCTGTGTGTTGGAAGCTCATTGAACATGGATCTCATTAAAGTCAGTAGCTCCCCAGCCTCCGTTGTCCTCTCTTAAAGAATCACAAACTACCTATTTAATTTTTTTATTCTACTTCTTTCCTGGGCTTTGACATCAATTAAATTAAACGGGGCTGTTTATAATATTAAGAGCTCCCTTGAGATGAAAAGGAGAGAGGCACTTATACCTTAGAATGCCAGGCAAGGATATGTATGAGTTATTCGCTATTTATTGGCTTTTTATTGAGTGTCAGAGGGTAGAAATAAAAGATGAAGTCATATTTCTTGCCCTCAAAGTCTTCCATACTGCTATAAGGTGGTGCTTTGACCTTTGTACCTTAATACCACATACTCATTCATTCTTTTATCTTAATTTTTCCTCTGTTAGCCTCACAGCCTGCATAAACCTGGATGCCCTTTATCAGAATGCTCCTTTTCTCTACTGGATCAGTGAAGCAAACCTGTGAACTGTTCTTTTCCAAGTCCATTAAAATTCATTGTCACCATGCTATAGATTATCTAAGTTAGCTAAATACGGTATAATATATGTTTATATTAAAGACCACTGATGACTGGACTATATTTTCATGTTATCTACTATTTCAAAAGTCATCATTAAGAACAGTTCCATTTGGTTTATTACGGCATTTTATTTTTATTTCCTTTAAGAGACCATTAGTGAAATCTTACAATTCCTCAAAACTGCACGCTCTTGTAAGATGAAAGCAAAATGCCCTATTTGCCCAGCTTAAGATTATTGTCTCTGATTATAGTGTTCCTCTTCCTACCTTTGTTTCTTTCAACTCCATCAGTCAAAACACGGATCTACCACTTTGTTAGTAGGCATGTAGGATCACCCTTTTCCGGGTGATACTATTCGCCTCTTCCGCTTCCTCCTCTACCTTTTTTGTTGTTGTTGCTGCTATAGATGAATCTTTAATATCCAATCTGGGGACTGGGAACGTGTTTCAATTGACAGAGTGCTAGACTACCATGGACTACTCTAGGTCCTGAGTTCACTCCCCAGCACCATGTCAATTCCATGAAGTGCTATTCACGCAAGTCATCCCCACACTCAGTAGGTAGATACAAGAGGAAGGGGCAGCGCTCGGGACCCCTCTTTGGTTAGAGAGAGAGTTTAAGGCCAGCAGAGCACCTTATCTGCCAGCTCAGGGCTTCTAGCAGGAGCAAAAGCCTTCACGGTTTCGTTTATATATGGTGCCTTATTCTGCCCTTGAAACAGGTGCTAATGCTGCCTTGGATGCCAGCTTACCCTCTTCTGCTTCCTTGACAGTCTTTTCTCTTGCTCTTGCTGCCTGTCTAATGGGTTTCTAATCCCTTTTGGCCATTATACCTCCAGAGATGCACCGTGGCAGCCCCTGGAGCTGACCAATCATCAGGTTCTTTCTTCTCTAGTTTCTTTCAGCTTTCCTTTTTGGCTTTTACTTCTGTAGCTCGCAGTCTTCTAGGTCAAAGATCCCACTTGAAGAGAAGTTCTGGCTCTGTTTGCACTGAGAAATATGAAACCTTCGCATTGCTCTCAGTCTAACACTAGCGTGTTCAGGACAGATCTAAACCCTTTCTGGTGGCAGTCGGAAAGAAGGTGAAAAACTAGACATCTGAACTTTTCGTGTAGAGTAGTAGGTCTCTAAACAGCATTTTTGGGCATGATGCTTCCCAAAGAGGGATGTTGTCACAGACTAGTTATCTTTAAAACACATCCAGGCCTACAGTTCATCCTCCACGTCTTTGCTCCTTTGGCCCATGCAAAATTTTATGGTTCAGTCCCTCTTTTAAGCTGACCCAAATCAGTTCTTTATATGATTCAGTTACATCTTTTTTAATATTAGAAAAATTGCCAATGTGAACATTTTGTACCTGAGAATATTCTTAGCCCGTTTCAGCCATTGCTATATTCTGTCTCTGTCTTTAAATTGAGTCTTAATTGCCAACCCTTTCAACTCTTACAACCGATCTCAATTCCATTTTTAATAAATCAGGAAAAAGAATGACTCTTAATTCACGAGATATTATCTGATGATTATTTCAAATTTAACCTGACATGGAGCAATTAAGACTGTGAACTTGGAATGGAGCGGTAAAAGAACCGAGTATATAAATGAAGAGGAAAGGTTAAGAGAAAAGCTTGTAGCATTAACACGATAATGGAGAGCAATGTCTGTATCTCATTTGTTTTTTGTTTGTTCATTTGTTTTTTTGAGAGGCGGTCTCTCTCTAACCCAGGCTAGTTCTATCTTGAAGTTCAGATAAATGTAGTAATGAATATATTTAGTGTTCCAGAAAGTAAAATAGGGAACTCCTGGACAAATTCTGAGAAGCAGGGAGCTTCATTTCCTTAAAATGAAGTGGCTTTTAACTTCCCTGTGTCTCATAAGCACTTCACAATAAGATAATGCAATTTAATAGCTTAATGTAATACTTATATTTAGCGTTTTCACAAAGGAATTGGTATTTTAGACTTCACACATCTATTATTAAATCCTCTTTTCTCTGCTGTTTCCTAAGCTGTAGCCATGTTAAACAGAAATTCATGTATTTTCCAGAAATGACTTCTGCTTTCTTTCCTGCTCTTTTGCCTAATGTACCTGACCTTTGCCACATGCCAGGGTTGTCACAGTTGACCTAAGTCTTATCTATTCACTTTTATTATTTTTGTTAATTTCCATTAATATTTCTGCTGGCTATTCCTAAGCCTCAATTTACAATATACATATTGCTAATTATATATATTATATATAAAATATGTGTGTGTGTAACATATTTGCTCTGTAGACCAGACTGGCCTCGAATTCAAAGAATTGCCTGCCTCTGCCTTCCAAGAGCAGCAGTTTTATTTTATGGAAGAGTATTACTAAAGTAATCCAATTTTGGCTCATTAGCTAGAAAAGTGGCACAGTGCAGTGCTGTGAGCAAGGCCTGTGAGAGGAGGAAAGAGTAGGACCCTTCAGGAACTCCCTGCATCTTATTCTACATTCCCTGACTTGTTAGTCATCGGAATATATCCATGTCTTGGTGTTTATGGGCTTTAGTCAAAAAGCAGTGAGACGGAGTTAGAATCTGTGTGAATTAAAAGGACTGATTGACTTGAACTTCCGTCTACATCCACTCCAGTTGCCATGGGTAACTGCTGTCATTAGAATCAGGACAGTTTGCATTGCTGTGACTTCTAAAAACGAATTCTTTAAGCCTGTTGAGTTACTCTGCATGAAGTGCAAGTCAGTGGAAAGAAGGGCAAGGCTTTCTGAACGTACACAAAAGGTTCCTTCCACATAGAAGGAGGTTTCTGGTGGCTCCACTCATCAGAAAGGGCATTCCAGATACCCAGAGATGTTGTCAGGAGGTCTCAAACACCATTGATGCCTCCTATTGCATTGAAAATGTATGAAATTCACAGGTTACTTATACTTATGTAAGTTAAAGAAATTCCAGCTCAACTACTTCATCAAATTTATTTCCATTCCGTTTGTGATTTTTGAGCATTTAATAAAGATGAATCAGTCATTAATAGGAACAGATAAATTGAAGGAAGCTAAATTGTACTAGAGTTTAAGAAGCACATATTTATAAAAGAGCTTAACTTTGGTGTTAGAAGAAAACTGAATCTTAGTGTAGTGGTGGCACACACCTTTAATCCCAGCACTCGGGAGACAGAAGCAGGCAGATCTCTGTGAGTTCAAGGCCAGTCTGGTCTACAGGCACCAAAGCTGAAGAGAAACTCTATCTCAAAAAAGCCAAAAAAAAAAAAAGAAGAAAACTGGACTTTATAATATATGTGGTCTGAGCAATAAGTTAGCTTTCATGAGATTCAATTTTTATATTAATAGAAAGTAGATAAGGACATTACACGGCAGCAATAATTAAATATTAATCATACATTTACATCATGGAATGTGTTTAATAGACATTCTCATAAATATAACACATAATGATTATTGTCATATCATCAAATCTTTAAAAATATATCATTATACATTTTATCATTCAAGTATCCTTAACTTTTTTTATCTAAATATATATATTTTTTTACTGCTTTATAAATAATACCATTCAAAATTTCCTCCTCCCCTCCTCCCATTTCCCTCCTGGTTTCCCACTCCCCCTCCACCCTCCCTCTCCAGTCCTAAGAGAGAGCAGGGAACCCTGCCCTGTGGGAAGTCCAAGGCCGTTGTCCCCTGTCCTTCCAGGCCTAGGAAGGTAAGCATCCAAACAGATTAGAATCCCAAACAGCCAGTACATGCAGTAGCGACAAATCTCAGTACCATTATCATTGGCTTCTCAATCAGCCCCCATTGTCAGCCACATTCAGAGAGTCTGGTTTGATCATATAAAGTCCAATTTAAAAATTCATTTTGCTAATTGTTTTCAAAAGTCACTGCTTGGCCTTTACTGAGTGTTTTCATTATTGTGTTTGTGCTCTGGGCAGTTAGCGTTACTGCGCAAGGTGTGAGGTAAGACAGAACTGAATAGAAAGAGTGGGATTATTTCTCCTTGCTTTATTTCTGGTCAGTGCAATACACTGCGTCCGTTTGAATGGTGATTATCATAGCAGCATTCACGGTGAAGTTTCTCCTGTTAAATATGCACTAATGATGATTTTCATCAGCAGTATCCAGTTTTATAATTCCTCTCTCACATAACAAATAAATTAGCATCAACATATTTAATCATTTAGTCATTAAAAATATAACCTTCCTAAGAAGAAAGTTTCAAGTATGTTCTTCGAATTAGCAGGGAAGCAATTTGCACAGTGGAGATTGGTGTGTTCAGCTGCATGGTCTCCAGCAAATGGTCTTTTCTAATTATGAAACATTTGTCTCAGAACATTTGGCAGTTGAAATTTAGCTTGAGGAAAACATATGCCCTTACAATGTTGAGAAGCAGTTGTGAGTTCCACGAAGTCCCTTGAGGTCTCTTCCAAGCCCCTGAATCTGTCACACTAAGTATTTGAATGTTCAGAGATGATTTCAGCACGCAGTAAAGGGCAGCAGCAGGAAACTTCTAGAACTCTTTGGGCATCTTACGGCAGGAGTTGTTCTTCAGTGTTGAAAGTGAAGTAGAAGTATATAGCTAAAGATTCTTTCCTTGTGATTCTTATAGATCAACAAGCGTTTTATGTGGGTCCCAGCTACTGAGATGATTCACTGAGAAACGACTGACTTGTTCAGTTTTGCTTTTTGTTACCTGTGATAAATGACATGACCAAAAGCAATTTTGAGAGAAAGGGGTTTATTTCATTTTACAGCTTATACTCCACCATGAAGGAAAGTCAGGGCAGAGTCTCCAGGCAGAAACCTGAAGGCAGGAGCCAAAGCAGAGGCCAGGGAGGACACTGCCAACTGGCTTGCTATTCGTGGTTTGCCTAAGCTCCTTTTTCCCACCCAGGACCGCTGCCCAGGGTGGCACTGCCCCATTGTACTGGGTCTTCCAACCTCAATCGTTAATCAAGAAAATGCTTTCCAGACTTTCTCACAGGCCGTTCTGAGAGGCATTTTATCAATAGCGATTCCTCTTCTCCGATGGCTCTAACTTGTTTCACATTGATGGAAACTTAACCGGGACACCTAAGAAAATAAATCTTTGCAATCCTTGCCAGAAAATTTAACTAATGGAGAAAGACGCTAAAACATTGTGCGCACTGAAAGTCGGTCGTCCTCTAGCAGGAGGACCTGTGCTGTCTTTGCAATAAAGTATAAAAATAGAGGCAGGCATTGTTTATATATCACATTTATGTTTGCATGTTTAAATTTAGAGTATATTTGAGGAGTTCCTGGTTTGTACCATTTCAGGGCACAGAGAAGTCTTTAGTAGGGAAATGATAATTTCATTGCTCTTCTGGAGCTTCACTGACCAATAGAGACATTATGAGTTAGATACATAATTTCATGCATCTAGGGCTTCCATTCAAATGCATATGGAAACCGGTATATTTTATTAATGAAACACCTCCCCCAAATATTGTCATTTTAAGATGTGGTCAACAGGAAATCATTCACATATTTTCTTACTGTCTTAAAAATGCAGGCGTGGTTTACATCTATTTGCCTCATTGTAAGGGAACAGTAATCAGAGTTGTCATATTAAGCAGCAAAGATTAGTGGCACACACCTTTGATCCCAGCACTCAGGAGGCAGAAGCAGGTGTATTTCTGAGTTCGAGGCCAGCCTGATCTACAGGCTGAGTTGAAGGACAAGAGCTGTTACTCAGAGAAACCCTGTCTTGGAAAATCAAAACAAACAAACAAACAAATGTATGGAGAATATGAATAATCAAGGCTGCAAAAAGTTTTGTTTGCAGACTGTCTTAAAAGTGAAAACGTGATTGAAAACAACATCTAATGGTTAATTTTACAGTTTGACTTGCTTGGGTGAAACAGTGTTCAGGGAGTAGGCAAAATATCACTTGTAGGTGTGTTTCCAAAAGAGACTAATGTTGGCATCAGTACAATAAATCAAGGAGGTCTGACCTCCCCAGTGTGGGTCTAGACAGAGCAAAATGTGGAGGAAAGTCTGTTCTCTTTCTTGTCTGGCCTCCATGAGTGTGTGAGCTAGCCTCCATGAACTCCATCACGAGACCCCTCTCTTCTGCCTGTTCACAATCACGCACCTGCAATGACACTTGAGTCAATGACAGCCCACACACGCAACTTAGTATAATATAATGGTTATGTTACATAGTTATGCCTTGGTCAGTCTAGTTATGTCTGGAGACAACTTGGTGATGGTCACACAGTGATGACATCATATAAAACACAGGCCTCAGGATGGGTCCTCTTGTTCTTTTGTAGATTCATGCGTAAGTCTTTTGGAAAATGAAAAAAGAACAGGAATGCATTTTTTGTAAATGTTTTTAAAAATTAATTAATTTTTACATAGCAATCCCAGTTCAGATACCTGTTTGAGTTCCTGTTGACATTGATTTTGGGGTGTACCTTGTAACCTTTTGGCAATCCATTGGGTTCTGATTCCTTCACATCTTCAACATGGTTATTTTCTGTCTTGCGTTAATAATAGCCACCACAATGGCTATTAATTACTATCTCTTAGTAAGTTATCGCTGTTGAGTACTTTCATTTCCTTCTTAGCTCACTGTATGTCCTCTCTGCCAACTTCAGAAAGAATGCACCTGTCCTCAAATGTAACATTTACTTGGCCGACACTTGATATTTTTTCTGAAACTTCCTTGCAGTGTCCTTAGGATGTCCCAAATTATTTTGCTACTAGAATATTTGTCCTAGGACTTGCAGAAGCTGGGTACATGTATTTCTAGGGTACAAATACCTAGTGGACCCCAAACATCAAAAATAGTGTTAAGATAATTTGATGTTTTTATTATAGCAAGAATAATTTTAAGAATTTTAGAGAAAGCTATCAGAAAACTTTGAGAATATATTTTACATTTATAATATAGAAGAATAAAAAGCCCATTTTACTTATTACAACTCAGTTATGTATGAGTTTAAATTGAACATGATTATTTTTTTCGAGGCAGGGTTTATTTGTGTAACACTCCTAGCTGTTCTGGAACTAGCGCTGGTAGACCAGGTTGGCCTCGAACTCACAGAGATGGGCCTGCCTCTGCCTCCAAACTGCTGGGATTAAAGGTGTGTGCCACCACTGCCTGGTTTGAACATGATTTTTGCCCTAAAATAAAGCATGTATTTGCAAATATACCCTCACTTGCACTTTTGAATAATACAAATACAACATTCATTTTTCTGGTACTGCAGATCCATTCATGTCTAGGTAAGACTAAGGGTTGTTAGGATCAGATTTCATTACTGATGGCTGGGAGTCAGCATGTGGTTGCTGAGAATTGAACTCAGGACCTCTGGAGGAAGAGTCAATGCTTTTAACCTCTGAGCCATTTCTCCAACCCCAGGTTCTAGGTATTCAATGTAAGGCTTCACAGTGTATAGGCAGGGACTTCACCACTGAGCCACACCTTCAGCCCAGGAGTAGTTTATGGATGCCAAGGAACTATTGCCAGTCTGATGAGCATCTAGACCCCTCTATGCTTTTAAAAGTATTAATCAGGGATCACTGGAAAATGAATCCATTTGTATTGAAACTGGTGAAAAATATGATGAATTGGAATACAACAGTTATCTAAAAATAAAACAAATAACTCCCATAATTTGAAAATCATCTTGAATATACATTATGTTTAAGAACGCTATAGCAAATGTTAGCATGATATAAAAATAGCCATGGTTTCTGTTGGTGAGGTGTGTTTCTCACACTTAAAGATTAGAAACATGCTACATTTCAGCTATAGGGTAGTAAAAATAAAAGTGTGGTTTGCCTCTCTCACCTTTAAGAATCCTGTGAATTCTATTAGGGATATAGGCCAGCTGTGGGGTACATGCCTAATTTGTGAGACCCTAGGTGTAATCTCCTCTAATATGCAGAAAATAATAATAAAAAACCCCACATTTTCTGAGTTCTGTATTCTTCATGGGTCTATGCTGATGCCCACAGTTGTCCTCATTCAGGCAGTTAGAACAAATACTGTAGGCATGTGTCTTCTGGATCTGAAGTCCTAGACCGGGGCACCAGCACGCTGCGGGTTTGGCTCCTTCCTCACACGGACACTTGGTCCAGGTGTGCAGAAAGAGACTGGTCTGCCTGCATTGCCTCCTATTAGGCCACTGATCCTCTTGCTTAAGCACCCTCTCTCTGACCTCATCCAAACATAATACACTCCTAAAGGCCCCATCCCTAATACCACCTTGTCTTGTAGTTAGGGCTTTAAGGAATGAAGTTGGGGCGCAAACATATTCTGTCTATAACATGCGGCGAAGAACCATGGCTTTGAAGATCCCTTCATTAACCTCCCTTCAGCCAGGTCTTCTCACTGCCCCATCACCACCCTTGGGAAGAACGTGTTACTTTTCTTGAGTCTTTACAACCCTGGAAACTTACCTTAGCTCTTAATTTTTCATGTCTACTAGACCAGGATTCAGGAGGTGTTTTCTGAAAAGGGCCTCTGATGGGAAATATTTTAGGCTTTGGGTTCCATATGGTCTCTGTCACAGTTACTCAATTCATCCAGAAGCAATATGTAAATGAACAGGCATGTCTGGGTAACAAGAAGACTTTTACGGATATTGAAATTTATTTCAGATAATTTTCATGTGTCATAAAATATGCTGCTATTTAAAAATTTTCTACTGTGTAAAAATGTAAAATCCATTCTTTTCTAGTAGACTATGATAAACAAACCACTGGCCAGCCTTGCTGCAGATGGCAGTTTGTGAGCCGGTGTAGTAGATCCTAAGTTAAAGATAGGGCCGTGAATTTGTTTTGGTTTTTACTCCCGTATCTAGCATCAGTGTCTGCCATATTGGTATGATATAATATAGGCTGAATAAATATTTGAGTCTGGCAGGGCCTTGTACACATCATAGATGCTTTCTCTGTATTCTTCCAGGTGGGCAGCAGGTGAATTCCTCACTAGAAGTTAAGCTAAATACAGATTTGTGATTTTAGGATAGCACAATTTTATGCCTAGTTCCTCTGGAATCGTGGTTTTCTGTAAGGGACAGCCCTGTGTTGAAGGCATCTATTCCACTTATATGCTTAGAAATCTGAGTCTGTTTCCCCTTCATGAAATGTGACTTTAATATGAGAACATAGTGTGCTTCAGGTGAGGCTTTTAAGAGTATGCTTCAGTGCAAAGAAAGATGGCTTCTTGATCTCTGCCTTTTGTCCTTTAGACTTTATAGGTCTTTCAAATTTTATTTTATTTCTGAGATTTCATATATGAGTATTGTAATATTACCCTCACCTCCTCCAGCTTTTCCTGTATATCCACCATGCTACTTCTTAAATTCATGACCTCTTATTATTATTTGCACACACACACACACACACACACACACACACGCAACTTCCTGAGTTCACTTGGTGTTACTCATATGTAGTTAGGGTTGACCTCTTGGAATTGGATAACCTATCAGGGACATCGTTCCTGGAGAAAACGGACTCCCTCAGCAGCTATTAATTCCATGTAGCTCTTTATAAGTGGTGGAGCCTTGGGAAACCTCCCCCCTCCATGTTGACATGCCATCTGGTGTTGCCATATCTCAGATCTTGTTCAGGCAACTGTATTGTTGGCATTTCCTGGTGCAGTTTTCCTGTGCCATATAGAGGACATATCAGCCAGTGTCCTGGCCTTCTGACTCATCAAATTGTTCCACTGCCTTTTTGTGTGATGTTTCCTGAGGCTTAGGTATAGGGGCTGTGTGGTAGACATATCAGTTGGGAATGGATACTTCGCAGTCAGTTATTCTCTGCATTTTGATCAGTTGTGGAATATTGGTCTCTGATACACAAAGAAGTTTCTTTGATAAGGAGTGAACGATATACTCACCTATGGGCATGTGGATAAGCATTTAGAATGCAGTTAGAAGTTATACTGGTTGTGTTAGTTATTCTTCTATTGTTGTGAAGGGACACAATGACCCAGGCAGTTCTTATAAAATAAATCATTTAACTGGGGGCTTGCTTACAGTTTCAGAGGCTTAATCCATTATTATCATGGTGGGAAGTAGATAGGCATGATGCTAGCTCAGACATGGCAGTAGCCAAGGGCTTTATATCCTGATCCATTTGAAGCGGTCAGATGGGGGGGCATTAACTAGTCTTGGGATGGGCTTTTGAAATCTCAAATCCCACTCTCAGAGATGTACGTCCTCCCAAAAGTTCATACCTCCTAATCCTTCTAATCTTTCTCAAGTAGTTCACCAACTACATGCAAATATATGAGCCTACGCCAAGCCACCCAAGTGTATTTAGGCCCTCTCTTAGTGTGCATCACCTCACCAGCCACAGATAATGAACTAGGTTAATGGTACTAGGCATAAATATTTAGAGGACCTTAAGTACAATTAGACCACTGTTGGTTTCCCGAAGGATGTAAGTATATCTTGCCTCTTGGTCATTGTTGTTTGTAGACATTCCAGCTGGGTAGGACAACTCCTTATTTTTTTTTCCCTTGGCAGGTTGCATGTCTCTTTCTGGTACCACAGCCTCTAGTCCCTAGGGAGAGGCTTGCTGGTAATTTCCGGCCCCATTTCTGGAAGTCCTGTGTCCTAAGTGTGTTATCTTCAGCAACAGAGTCTTACCCTCAGTTTGAGGCAGTGACAATCGCTTGTGTTGTGACCATTTAGCTTCAGCCATCATCATGAGAGTCTCAGGTATTTCATTCATGCAGAGATGATTCCCTGTAGACATAAAGAAGACACTTAAAAATCAAAGACAAATGAAAGATTTCTCTTGACGGTCTCTTTAAGGGAGCAACAGACTTCCACCACTGCAGGCGACTTCCACAAGATGTTAATCACAGCTCTGAAATTGCATTTTTAATGATAAGACAGGTCATGCTTACCTACCTGTAAAATGCCAATATCACTAGCATGCTGTGGCTTAAAGGGCAGAAAGGCTTTGGCATGTTGCTCAAGGTCATGGATAAATTTTCTGTTTCATCAACCCATGTTCATTATCATGAAGCAATATTGTCTGAAATTAAATTTCATTTAGGGACATTTTAGTAGCCCAAGTAAGCAAATCGTTGAATTATGTAAGCTCATTTTCAGAAGTCATTAAAAAATATATATGGATAGTGAAATCTGATCATTTCAGTTTGCAGACTTGATTATAACATGTGAAATAATGTAGGCTTATAGTCTCATGTGAGGATTTTTGAGGTGAACTTCATGTATATACATTTCACTTATCAGGAAGTATGGGCTATCTTGCCATTCGGTTGTTGTTATTTGTGGCCATTATAGCTGGGTAGGACAAGTCCTTGTTTTTCTCCTTTGGAAGATTATATGTCTAATGCTTATCAATGAAAGCCTCTTTCTACTGGTTAGAGTAATAGAAAGAGACAAGGAACTTGTCTCTGGAAGAACATGTACTCTTTGTTGAAGAAAGCATGAAATGTACGTATAAGCGATAAATGCAATATTAGTCACACGTGCTCACATTTGTCACTCAGTCATATAGTCACCGTAGGAACATATACACTGATACATGTAGACACACATGGCTACACAGATACACACAGAGACACCCTTCCATACAGAGATATCCACCGGGATATACATACACACTCCACGCATGCCCAAATCTCCAGGCCTTTGCTCTTAGTCTTATTGCTGCCATAGTCAGCAATATTCTTTCTTGATTCCCAAGTTGCTAGTGGCCTCACTAAATGCTTCACTCCTTGTCTGAAACTGTGAACCCCATGAATTACCAAGAAGGTTTTCCTTACCAGAGCTTTCATCATATTACTGCAATGCACTACAGATTCTATATGAGCTGTCATTTATTGGTACCCTTGCTGGTCTGTAGACCATTTGACTTGGGGCTCTCCTAAGCTAATATGTGTCCCTTCTAGATTTTGTTTCTTGCTGTCACTATGGCCGTAGCTCTCAGAATCTAGAAAGGACACCTCATGCACTTCTGCTCAGAGGGTGGAAATATTAAGCCTTTTCTTCTTGCAGAGCTATGGCTTTAAGATTCATCCACTCTGAAATTCACTCAGTCGTTCCGTTTCTAGCCATCAACTAATGTGTGTCTGAAAACTGTGTATGTGTGTCAGTTGATCATCCTTAAAAACAATAGTGACATTGGGGCCAGCAAGATGGCTCAGTGTGTAGCGGCATCTGACACCAAGTCTGAGGAGCCAAGTCCAATCTCTGGTACCCACACAGTGGAAGGAAAGAATTCACACTTGCAAATCATCCTTTGGCTTCTACACACATGCCCTGACATGCACAACCTACACACATAAACACAATAAAAATAAAAATGTTAAATATAAAATATCAGGAGCATTGATTGTACAACCTAATTTCTCCTTTGGTGGTGGGTAGACATATATGTGCTATACCTAATACACGCTAAAAATGATGATGAGTTTGGAATTTCTTATTTTATTACATATAAACATTTAAAAACACATCCGTGTACCCAAGGCATATTTTTTTTTAATTTTGGTTATTTGCTTTGTTTTATTTTGCATCTTAAAGATCTCTAACGGTTTTTCATTATTCATCAAATGAATTCCCACTTCATAAGCCTGTGTTTCAGAGTCCTGTATTGGCTCACTCTCAAATTATGCCACAAGTCTCAGCCATTTGGTGATGCTTTATGGTGCTGGTCTCTATAGCTCATTTCTGGCTGGACTTTGGTTCCGGGTCTTTCCTCACCGCGTACACGTCATCCACCCCATTTAAACTTCTTCATTTCCCAGGGTCTCCCTTGTGGGTCTATTCTTGAGTCGTCTGTTGTAAGTGTTCCACCTCTTTGTTTGTATATCATATAGACCTATGACTTGTGTCAAGTAAACAGGTGTTCTGGAAACCAGGCTGCCATCAGGAGAGCTAGCTTATGGCTGGAGAATGCCTGTGACGATTGTGTGAAGGAGTGGCATTTTCACAAGGTGTTTGGCAAGGAATCATGCGTAGCTGACTTCCTCCTGCTTTCTTCTTTTTCTACTTTACTGAATGCTTTTCACCACTGACAAACTACTCAAGAGAGAAACCACATTCCAATTCTTAGCCTCAAAGATATTTGCAAAGAAAGTTAGGTAAAATTCTAGAGTTGACTTTGCTTTAGTCGAACACCCCATTTATCTTCTTTCTCTCCTGTTCCTTTCACGTTGCCCCTGTTCCATCCTCTCAAGGCCCATGTGTATGCTAACTATGCTGATAACATTTCTGCCTTCCTAACCGAACTCTTAGTTTAACTATGTTCACTTGAGCTAATCATCTCATGGCTCCACCCAGTAGTTACACTAAGTACCATCTGCTGCTACATCGCCTATATTTTATTATTGTTATTTATGTTTTGATTATTTTGAGACAGGGTTTCACTGTATAGTTTTGACTTGTCCTGGAACTCGCTCTATAGACAAGGCTGGCCTCGAACTCACAGAGATCCACCTGCCTTTGCCTCCTGAATTCTGGGATTAAAAGCGCGTGCCAACATCGCCTGGTTTTGGGGCACCTCCTATATTTTCAAGAATAGTATATGGTCCTTCCTGTCTTTTAAAGTTCTCAGGCTTGAGTGGATTTAAGCACATTAGTGAATAACTCAAAAAAATGCACCCCAGTGTGACACTAAAAAGAGAAATAAAACACTCTTCCTCTTGAAATTATTTTATCCAATATCAAGTTCAGATTTGAATTATTTACTTTACGTTCTCCCATATTTCATCCTCCACCTGTCTGTCGTATGAATCTGAATAAGTACCAGCCTGAAGGCTGTCTGTCCGTGTTTGTCTGTTTTGTCTGCTTGTCTGTGTTCTGTCTGTGTCTTCTGTCTTTGTGTCTCTGTCCCTAACAAAGGAGTTCACTCTGTATTTATTGACTAGCACAGAAACCATCACCTGTGGAAAGAATAGCATACCCTGCATTCTCTCTAGCAGAGTTTTTACAGTGATTAAGTCGCCAGTTCCAACTGATCTCAACTGACCACATAACAATCAGTACTAAAAACAGCACCGTTTATCAAGCAATATCTGAATCCAGTTGCATTCAATATTCATGGTGGATATTCATTTTAGAAGATTGTGTTCTATCTCTGTATTTGCTGCTTTCAGCAAATGATACACATGTCTTATTCTGGGTCAAGGGCATACACAATACATAATTTAGGATTATAGCTATGCATTGACTTAAATTGTAGAAGTTGATTATATGAAAATTCCAAGGCAAGTAAGGCTGATTGTTACATTGTTCTCTTAAAACTGGATTAGTCAAACAGACTGAGAACATGGGAGGACAGCGGGCTTAAGTGACCTTAAGGTATCTTCTTAACTCTGGCTATGGGGTCCAGAAAAAGTTCCAGTCTCTCAGAATGTAGAAGATATTTTTTATCACATTGCACCAACACACATGCTAACATCATATTTTCCATTATGAAAATATTAAGACATGCATAAAGGTAGAGACCATAATAAACATACCATATATTTACCACACAGGTTCATCTACCAAGATTTTTATATGCTTATCTTTTAACTTTTTAAAATTTTATGTGTATGGATATATTGTATACATGCATATCTGTGAACAACATGCGGATTCCAACGGAGGACATTAGATGTCCTGAAACTGCAATTACAAATGGTTGTGAGCTGCCATGTAGGTGCTGAGACTCAAACCTGGGTCCCCTAGATGATCCTAGAGATCCTCGCTGCTGGTCTCTCCAGCCCCCAATATGCTCACCTTTTTTTTTTTTTCCGTAAGTTTACCTGGATAAATTGTTGTATTGCATTTTATAACACCTGCCATCATTTTGTTCTGAATCTTGTCTGTCAATCATGGACGTTAATGTTTCTGTGGTATTCAGCCTCAACATTTAATTGTACATTGTCAAAGATGGAAAATGTAAGAGAGAAATTAAAATTCAAAAAATCTAATAAAACTTCTACATGGTTTGTGCACAAGTTATAATTTATTAACCAAGCATTGTGTAGAAATTGCTGGATAATTCTTATTTCAATTATGTAGAATTCATCAAAGTAGAAGTTAATTATTTTATTTGTACTTTTTAATAATTAAAGTAGGATTATGTGGCTCATTAATAATCTTGTGGGTATTACCAGGGAGAATTTTCTGGGAGCCTCTTTTTACCTTATGCTATTTCCTCCATGAACAGTCTTTACTGTGTGCTTTTGGATGGATGGACAAGGGCATAGAGGCAATAGGAAGCTTCTTGGTAGTTAATAATATTAGATAGAAAACGGGGAACCACGTGTTGCTGCCAGATGTAAATGACTTTGATGAAATGGGATAGTTTAGTACTCAGATTTTAAATGTGTGTAAACGGTTAATGTTTTCCATACCTTTCACAAAGAACTGATCTCTTTTACAGGGTGCTGCTCACAAGTGAGATTCTCTAATTAATTGCCCCCTGATTGCTTTGTCTTTTCTTCCTCTAGCTCTTGTAAACGTGAAACTCTGGGCCATCGATCGACAATGTTTTCAAACAATAATGATGAGGACAGGACTCATCAAGCACACCGAGTACATGGAATTTTTAAAAAGGTAGGACATTTGTTTTCTTTCCATTTGGAACATGCTGGTGCCTCTTTGCAATGTGTGTGTGTGTGTGTGTGTGTGTGTGTGTGTGTGTGTGTGTGTGTGTGTGTGTGTGTGTGTGTGTGTGTGTGTGTGTGAGTGTGTGTGTGCATGCACTATGTGCCTGTGCTTTATCTCGGTGTTAATTGCCTACCAATCTGTGGAAGGGCCAGACTTTGGATGTGCCTTGTTTTATTTCTGCTGCTGGTTGTCAGGATGTGTGGTTAAGTCAGGACATCCAAATTTTACCCAGTAGATCAGACAAGCCGAGTTTTCTCAGAGACACAAATGAGAATTTACTTGAGCAGGAAAGGAGGTTCATTCTCACAATCTAGTGGCTAATGAATTTACACTACTTCCTCTGAACAGACTGCTGTGCCTCTCCTAGCTGTCTCCTGTGGGTTTCCATAGGAAAAGTAATACAGTTAAAGAAGAGACATTCCACAAGGCAGCTCATTAGCCTGTAATCCTGAGATTGATTTCCTAAATTCATTTATTTCCAGTTCCTATTTAATTCATAGATTATTATGATAACTCAATATACGATGAGGATCTTAATAGAAAACCTACTTCTCATTTCTTAGAAAAACATTGATATTCACTGTCATTAAACTTTAACATATATATGTTATTTTTAGCATATATATACACATATATGTATAATTTTTGAAAGGAACATTGACAATTCTAGTGACTTTCAGTATATTTTGTATTGGGGGCTAGGAGATTACTGAGTGGTTCAGAATGTCCTTTTGCTGGTGTGCATGTGTGCACCCACCAGGTAATGTGTGTGCACCTGCGCACACACACACACACCCTGTGCATACACATCCACACATCCAAAATGTGCATTGCTTGCTTTTTAAAACTGAAACATTATTGAGTAGCAATGTATTGGTTGATGTGAAACAAAGGCAGTGCACACCAGGGTTTCCTTTTTGAGGATCAGAATATTAAACTTTTTATTTCTACAGTTTAACTTTGTGTGAATAAGTGGTTAAAATGGAGCTAGCAAGCCAAATTCACATTTTATTTCAGTAATATATCATAACAGTTACCTATTGAGGTTTCTTAAAATGCAATTTTAATGTCCTTTACTTGGGTATTTCTGTTGATTTTTTTCTGCTTCATCTTTTTTGTACATTTTTCATTTCCACATGAAATCTTTTTGTTATATTCCTGCTGAAGGGGCAATAAGATTCTAATTAGGTATCAGGTAATAATATATTAAAATAGTTCAATGTCAGCGGGGTGTTTTTGTTTACCCTTGGTGTGATTAGATGCGGAGAGGTGGAAATATGAATTTCTTTTGAAGTTTAGGATAGTTTGAAAGGAAATTAAATTATTAAGATGCCATATTTATGTGGGAGGATATACATTTGTTCACTGCTGTAGTGTGCATGTTGAGAGACTAAGAGAATGATAAAGAATGCATATTCACTTTAAGCCTTAAAGTGCAAAGCTCTTGATCTGACAACACCCTGATGAAAACTTCAGTTGGTAATCAATGAAATGCTTGTGTGAGGGTTGAGGCTTGTCATTTGTGTGGAATGTCTCAGCTTGAGTTCTTAAGATGCTGATTCTAGTGTCCATGGTATGTAATCGCAAGGAATGGGCCAAGTGGCAAATGCTTTTTTGGATGATTCTTTTTCACTGGCACTGTTTTAGGGTGTGTGTGTGTGTGTGTGTGTGTGTGTGTTCAGAGCCACCTTAGTTTTACAGTCTGTTTTTGGCACTTTGAATATTAATGGTTCTCTAGAATTAGTGATTTTTTGGTTGTTGTTCGTTAGCTTAAGTCAAGCACAACTGACAGGTAGAATAAAAGAGGAGTGGGCATACTAACTTTGACGTCACCTTGCAGCTGGCCACCGTGCTGTGTGTTAACTAGCACAGTGCTGCCGAGAGCCTAGAGTTGTCAAGGAGGCCACCATGTGTGCTTTAATCGTCTGAATCTGTGACTATGATTTACCGACTCCACCTCTCCAACCCTTCAGTAGCTCACAGCTAGTCTTAGATGTTTGATAGTCTCATTGGCTGGATGCTCTAGGCCCTTCTCCACCAACAGCTGACTAGTTTTCTCAGCTTGGGTTCTTGAGATACACAAACCAAGTGATTCCACGCGACCATGAGCCTATTCCTGGCCTTTCCTACAGCACACTCATCTCTGTCTTTCCTACCACTTGTCATTGGTTACTTCATTTGAATCCAATTAAAAGCTTTCTTTTTCGCAGATGCTGATCTCATCCGCGGAGACCCCTTTGCTCTGTAGTTTCACCTCTACTGCACATTTTACTGCCTGCTTTCTTTGTTTATAATTCGGTTACTGTTCTTATTCCTATGCACTTTTTAGGAGAAGGGACATTGCTCAAGCATTTTATTGTTTTTCTTTGGCAGAAAATACATTACTTTGCTGATAGTTGACATGTTAACACATGCTTTTCAAGGTTCATTGCAAATGTTAATACAGGCTCCCACCTTTCAAAAAGTGTTTAAAATTTCATGATGACAGCCCAACATTAAATCAAGAATGGGTTCCTAATGAGTGCAAACCCTTTGCTATGGTGCAGGTCTCATGCCCATGAAACTCAAATAGTGAAGAACATTCATTCTTCCCACATGTTCCTAGGACAATTATTTTTGATACCATTGATTTTTTTTTTGAGGATTTTTAAAAGAGGGTGTGAACAGGTTGGAGTATGGCTCAGCCGTTAAAAGCACTGGCTGCTCTTCTAGAGGACCTAAGTTTTAATTTCCCAAACCAATATGGTGGCTTACAAATAGCTATGTCTCTAGTCTCAGAGGAGTTGGCGCCCTCTTCTGGCCTCCCCAGGCATTGCACTCATGTGGTGCACAGACATCCACCCAAACAAAACATTGAAACACATAGAATAAAAGTAAATTAAAAGTAGAAGAAGGGCATAACAACACCCAAAAGGAAATGATGAAAAATCTTGCTAAAACTTACAATTATAAAATCAATTAAAATTGTATACTATGAATTTAGAGTCACTTACTACTCTATTTGTTTCTTTTAAAGCACTTTTACTTGCTGCTCATTTGTATAATCTAAAAGGTTAAAGTTTTGCATGGTCAACTCCATCCAATGTTTTCTTTTTGACTTCATGTTGAGAAAGGGTTACATATCTTAATATTATAAAAAGATTAAATAGTTTAAAGGTCTCTTTAGTGCTCTGTGGTAGGTGTGGGGGCATATTCCTCTCTGTGACTGCTAAATAAAACTTAGATCCGAAGTTATCTTCTGTTGATAAAGAGGCGAAGCTATTGTGGCATTGTTTGAAAAAGGTTTAGGAAGTGATAGGATATTAATATTATGATATAATAATGTAATGACAATTCTCAGTGGGAGTCTCATTTCACATCCCAAAAGGGAGGAGTGGCCGGGTTGAGAGGAGTGAGTCTGAGTCAGGGCCATCATCTCCCATTGTCATTTGCCCTCCTTGTTTTCCTAAATAAGTACAGACATTTGGGGATGAACACACTGGTGTGATGAACTCAAAGCACAACTCCCACCTCAAAGGGAATAGGAGATAATTTGTTCTGAGCCATGGTGGGTGTTACACACCCTCGGGAGACACAGCCAGGCAGATCCTTGAGTTCTAGGCTCAATAGGGCTGTACAGTGAGACTCTGCCTCAAAAACAGAAACAAAAATAAGCTTGTCCCATGTTCCAATGTGGAAAAATTGTCCCAAGTTTGTAGAGCAAGAACACATCCATTAAAGCATTTTCAAATACATTGGTAGAAACAGCAAACAGATGGGTTACAGCAACTCCAGGAAATCTCTATCACAGATTATCCAACAACAGCTTAGTTTCTAGGTTGGTGGAAGCTGGTCCTGTAGTAAGTTTGTACATCTCCGAATTTCTGTCCGATAGTCACAGTCTTGGTAGGTCAGACCAAGCTAGAGGTAGGCACTGAATGGTTACTAAGGGAGTAAACACAGCACTGGGTAATTTGGCTCTTTTCCATTCTGCAACACTCCAGCTACTAATGTTGACCTTATAGACCCTTTAACACAGGTAAAGAATTTTCTTTGATAACTTCAGTACATGCTAGGTACATACATGTAAATGGCTAGTAGTTCTACTAGTAGAGAGTGTTTCCTTTTTGTCAAAGTTGGCTTTTATATTGATTTCAGTGTATTTATCCATTTTTTAATCTTTCAATCACACAGTGTGGCCCCCTCTTTGCTGTTCCATACCACATCAGATTGTGATTCTGCATCTTTACTTAGTTATTTCTATTCTGTGCCTGTGTGATACATTCCCTGATGTAAACACAGATGTTACTCTGAAAGCAGAACCCAATGTAAGTCAAATAAAGTGACTAATAAGGGAATGAAAATGGCTCAAGGGGCAAGTGCTAGGAAGCATGGCATGATGGCTGTCTTTAAGTTCTTTGTCGTTTGCCATGACTTCTAGTCAAACAACTACCATAGTTCATTTAAATTGTTTCCTTCTGAGCATATCTTCTGGTGCTACTGTTGGTAGTGTTTCCACATGCAAGGGACCATTAGGATATAACTGTGTGACCAGTGGGCTCTGCTGACATGAACTGAGATTTTTGTCTAGCTCCATACTGTGGTGGTTATGACAATGACAGTGATGGACCATAGTTTATGATAGTGATGATAATGATGGTGATGAATCATCGTTTATGATAGTGATGCCAATTATGGTCATGGATCATGGTTTATGATGGTTACACCAATTATGGTGATGGACTCTTATTTATGACAATGATGTCAATGGTGGTGATAGACATGGTTTATGATGGTTACAACAATTGTGATGATGGTGATGTCGATGATGGTGATAGACATTGTTTTTGTTACTTGCTTCACAGACAAAACAGAGACACAAGAGGGGCTTTGTGAAACTTTTCTTTTTCTTTGAGAGAATCATTTTGTAAGGCAGCTAGGCACACATCTTCCTCTTACAGAAAACCTGCCCATAATTTTCTATCACTCTAAAAGAAAGTCACTCTGGTCTACCGTTGTTCCCAAGACCTTGTATGTCAACCTGATTACCCTCTGCTACTTTCTCATTCTCTTACTGCTTCAGTGACATGGTCTTTTTTTCCTTATATGTTCTATATTCCCTCTTAATGGACATTATCCTCCATCTTTAAGAGGAAATTTTGCAATATATTCTATGAGGATACACTAAATACAAACACTATGGCAGAAAATAGGCCTGGCTTCTCCCAAGACCTGCATAACGCTCTAATTTATCTTTCCTGATGTTGGTCTGGAGCTATTGCCTCTGAATGTGGCATTAATGCCTCCTGGCATGAAGTAGAATTGCTGGGATGATCCTCAGAAGGGTGTGATATAAGCAAACAGTAATATAAGCAAAATAAGTCACAAGTGGTAGATTATGTAATCCAAGAACCTAAAAAATAGAGGAAGCAGAATTGCTGTGAGTTTGAAGCCAACCTTGCCTATAGAGTGAGATCCTGCCTCACAAATCCAAAAAGGAAGGAAGGAAGGAAGGAAGGAAGGAAGGAAGGAAGGAAGGAAGG
>LOEQ01000742.1:164015-214205 GCA_001685075.1 Bramus lutescens | reverse complement strand
AGATAGATAGATAGATAGATAGATAGATAGATAGATAGATAGATAGATAGTCTGCATGCTAATAGCATTTCTTTTGTAATTAAATTTGGGTGTCATGAGTGCAGAAACCTGGGAGAGATTTAAGATTTTAGTGTTGTTTTCCTCCTTCCTCCACCCATCCACACACTTCCTTTTCTCAATTTGTTTTGATTTTGTCTGTGTGAGAAAATAAAGAAAGAAACCCACTCTAGCACTGTCCCATAAATGAATGGTGAGTAGTTATTCCCTACTTTCTAAGCAGGGATTAACTTTCTAAGTAGGGTTTGTTGATTTGTCATTACAGTCAGTAAATACTAACTTATTCTTCATATTTTTCTAAGAAATATTTTGGTTAGCATACAAATAAGTGGTTTTGTTGTGACATTTCTAGACATATATATTATAAATTTTTCCTGTTTTCTTCCCAAATGTTCTCCTTGTCTGCCCCATTTTACTTTCATCACACACATACATATATACAGGTGCACATAAACATGCATATATACACATATGCATACACATATACACACACATATACATACACATGCACATATGCAATGCATAAATACACATACATACATGCACATATACACACATATACTCATATATGCATATGCACATGTGTAATTCCCATATACACATATGCACACATACATGCACATACACACATGTGTGTACACACACATAATTACTCACTTTTGTCTCTCTTCCTTTTGAATTTCTTTTTACTGCTTCATAGCTGCTTTTTCCTTTCCTATACATATATAAGATAACTAAATTTATATGCAATATGTACTACATAAAGTTTTAATCTAGATTCTGCATCTGCAAGAAAATATGAAGTGAAATATTTGTCTGAGTCTGACTTACTTCACTTAACATAATGATTTCCAAGTTAATCCATTTTATTGCAAATGTTATAATTTCATTCTGCTTTATAGCTAAATAAAATTCCATTGTGTTTTTGTAGTGCATCAGCTTTAGCCATTTATCTCTCTGTAGACGTCTAGGTTGGTGGCTAGGATGGCTATTGTGAGTAGTGTAGAAATAAGCACACATCTGTGTGGTTCACTGACAGGATCTTTTAGACATATACCTAGAGTGATATACCTGTGCCATATAGTAGTCCCATTTTTGTTCCATGGAATCTTCATACCAATTTCCATATGGTCTGCCCAAGATCACATTTCCTCCATCCATGAATAAAAGTTTCTTCTCCACGTCCATTTGTTGTTCTTTGTTTCCTTGATGGTAATATAGCTATTCTGACTGGGGTAATACAGAATTACAAAGTGTGTTTTCATTTTTATTCAGTGATGCCTAAAGATACCGAACACCTTTTCGAGTTTTGTTGACCATTTGTCTTCCTGCTTTTGAAAGCTGGCTTTTGAATTCACCGTCCCATTTATTCCAGAAGTGTAATGCTTATCTTGGTCTCACCTGCATTGCTTCTTGTCTTGGCTGCCAGGAAAACCTGTCAGTTTGGCCTGACCAGGGTTAATGGAAGCCAAGTGCAAAATGATAGCTAGAGGTGTGGTTGGGGGAAGACAGGAGAAATCAAATGGAGTGAGCGACCCTGTAGTTGGAACAGAATGTTAGGGGCACCAGAAGAGCAACCAAGGGATAAGCCATCAAGCCTCATGGGCATATGGTGACAGATTAAGTATTTCTGCAAAGAGCAGAGTGTGGACTCATGACAGAGAATCAGGGAATGAGCCATCTGAAAAGCGTGCACCCTCAGATTTAGATGTATCAAGAAAATCCATAGCTTGAGAAGAGATGCAGACAAGAATAAATGCATAATCTTTAAGAACTGACATTATAATCATGACAGTGGAATCATTGATGATGCTTTGTGTGGATCTCAAATAGCTTTTGACAGAAAGAATGCTTTTCTAAGTTATTACTTTTATTTTTATTTGTGCTTAAGTGTGGTCATGTGTGTATGTGTGTGTGTGTGTGTTGAAGTGGGGGAGGGTTGTGTGTCCATATGCACACATGTGGAGGTCACACATTGTTGTCAAATGTCTTATTTTATTGCTTTCAATTTTATTTTTTTTTCATTTTGAGGTGAGGTTTCTCATTGAACCTGGAGATGGCTGTTTTGTTAGGTTGGTTGACTGGCAAGACCTGTTATCCCCCTGTCTCTGCCTAGGGATAGAGACTGCTGCACCAAGATTTTCTGGTCCTCTAATCCAGATTCTTATGTTTATTTGGCAAGCACTTTATGCAATAAGCCATCTCTGCCATTCTATTTTTAATGATTAAGAGTTAATTAAGACATGTGTTTAATAAAATTCCTGAGTTTGGGATAGGAGAGATGGCTCAGTGGACTAGAGCTTTGTTGCTCTTGCAGAGGACCTGAATGTAATTCCCAGCATCCACATGTTAACTCATAATCATCTGTAATTCCTATTACAGGGGATCTGATACCCTATTCTGGCCTCTGTAGGCACTAGACACACTCATGGTCCACATATATACTTGCAGGCAAAATATACATGCAAAATAAAATGAATCTAATTTTTTTCTGAAATTGGAAAAGAAAAATCATTGTGATGTTGTATTCCAAAGACAACTAATAAAATACTTAACTCATACCTGCTGTGTTTTTCTCCTTGTATACAACATTTACAAAATTATCTTCATGTTGCACACATATTTCAAAATTTTGCTGCTTATTTAACATTACACCTTTCTATGAAATTCTTCCAAACTCTCTTTGGCTGCCTTTGCTGTCATGATCTACTTTTCTGCCTGATTTTGAAGAACTCTAGGCTCTTTGACAGCAGGGGCTGAGGCAGATGTAATCAGAACACGGCAGAATGAGAAGCACACAGCCTTCATGTGTTCATTCATGTTCACTTATTGTGTATGTGGAGCAAGAACTAGTGAGATTATTCCCAGACAATAGAAGACAGTGACAGGGGGAAACAATGGAAGGACGTGAGACTGGTCAGAAATTTAAAAAAGAAAATCTGTGGTTTGATCATAAACTTCAATGCCACAGGGCTCACATGTTCATAAAGAGGGACCCTATTGGTCCTCTTTAGTTCTGACAATAAAAAAGATAAAAGTTGAACGGTGCTAATTTGGCTAAAATTTTTGAAATAATTTATTTTCACAGTCCTTATACACCCATTTGAACATTAATCTGATCAAGATAGAGGAGCTGCTTAGGCCATCGGGAGGCATGGAGGCCTATTTCCAGTTAATTCCCTTTTCCAAGGGTAGCTGTTGTTCTGAATCCTACTATTAGAGATTAGGATTACTTGTTCCAAGGCAAATTAATCTAATGGTTCACTATGTACTGTGCCTGGTTGACTTTGTTCAATTTCACACCATGAGGAGTTTATCCCTCTTCCTGAGTATATGAATAGCTCATTTTCATTACTTTGTTGCATTCCATTAACTAAATATACCAACGTGGTTCATCCACTTTATCAATAGCAGTCACTTGGACTGTGCCCAGATTGGGTGTTTTCCAATCTTGCAGGTTTTTAGAAAGTGACTGGAAATATCCTCGAGTACTTCTTTTGGTGAGTTTCTGCTTTGACTTCTTTTAAATGTACACTTCAAAACAAAATGTCTGGGTCACAGTGGAGTCACACTTAACTTTTACAATATGCTACATTATTTCCCAAAGTGGATGAGCCAGGCTGTACTACCCCCAAACAGGAAAGAGTCTTGTTTCAAATTCTCACCAATGTCTGCTATTGTCTGCATTCTTAAGCTTATCTGGTTGAACACTTTAATATAACAGAATACACAATGCTTAAAAGTCATTTTCTGCATGTATCTCATTAATACAGTTTTTGAGCATACTGCTCAAAATATTTATATTTCCTTTAAAAGAAATATTTTACCTAATTAATGGATCCACAAGACAAGTTCTCTTTAGAAAGATAAGACATGAAGTAGATTGAGAGCCCAGGTGAAACCCTACACATTTATGTCCTTTTACAAAGAAACCAAATGACACAAGGTGTAAAGGAGATTATCTTCAGTAAATGATTTTTGAGAAACTTAATATTCACATGCACATTAAAGAAACTAGACCATCATTACAATACTCAATACAAATTACACTCAAAATGAATTAAAGACTAGAATGCAAAACCTGAAAGCTGTAAAACTTCTAGATAAAAAGCACTTAAGGGGAAAGCTTTTTAATATTGGCATGTATGTATAACTGTTTTTAACAAGGGACTCCAAATACATAGTCAAGATTAGGCAGATGGGGGTAAATTAAACTCAGGTGTTACTGAAAAGCTAGGGAATCAGTGGAGGGAAGGGGCAGTCCCATGAATGGGAGAAAGAATCTCGAAAGCAGCATTTGCTAAGCGCTCAACATGCACAGCAACTAAGAAATACCAATAATTCAATAACTAAAAGACAAGTACCTTCATTTTCTTATTAAATGGAGAAAGAACATGAATAAACATTTTTCAAAAGAACTTAGAAAGATGGAGTAGAGGTGTGGGGAAATCCATCACCTTCACAGACTGCTTTGCACCAGTTTATTCAAGGGCATCTTGTCTTAATGAGCTACACACGTTGCACAAGTCATGATGAAATCACAACTACATTTTTTGGACGGCTAATGTTCTACACACGCCTAGGGATTCGCCTTGGTCTAGGTCTATGTGTAGAACTCTTTCAGGAGGGCGCCATTTCCATTTCAAGGTTGCTGCCTTTTTCCTTTTCCTCTGTGTTGTGATTCGCATTGGCGCCCCCTCTGCAGCAGGAAGCTGCGCAACCCGTCTGTGAGCCTGCACTGCAGATCTCTCTTCTCATGTTGATTTTGCCTGCCATTTCCCACTTGCTGGTAGTATTTAAAGATTAATATTAATATCTGTGACACACTGGTGTACTTTAAGCAGTCAGAACTATTTTCCTAATAATTCCAAGGTGCAGTCGTCTTATTAAATGCCCACCCTCGCACTGCATCACTGCCCTGCTCCTCAGCAACTAAAACAGTTAGCAGAGGCACAGGCTTACAGAACTGTGCATTTACATTTTCCCTTCAATTTCACTGTCTATTATGGTGAATAAAAATAGCTAGATTCCGTAAAACCAAAAATTCTCTGAGATCCCTTAAAGGTTTCCAAAATATACGTTAGAATAAAACATACGAGAACCAAACTTTGGAATTAAAATTAGATAAAGCAAGGACAAATAAACAAATTAGAATTTCATAGAGAAATGTTTTCTTCTTGTAAGAATATTTGAAAGGCAGATAATGTTCACAGTAGGAGAGTAGGTAAGACTGAGACCTTGTGAGAACATAAATGGTCTTTTTTACCCTCAGCAAGATGAAAGGATCTGAGAAGCTAAACATTCCTCCAGACTTTTCCAAGTTTCTGCTTTCGTGTCCGAGTTCACAAAAGTGTGAGCTGGACTGAGGATGCTGCTGTTGCTGTTTTAAGTGCTGTTGGGATAACCACCTTCAGTTAAAATGTACAAACCTTTGAAGAGATTATATGAATTCTCTTGTGGGAAAGAGACAGAGCTGGACAGTCTTCGCGTAACTTGTGATGTCTGTTGATTCTGTGCTAAGGCGGCAATAGTGACATCACTTTCGGAAAGAACATGGTTCAAGGACCTGAACCAACAGCAAATTTCAAACACAGCAGCAAATTTAACGTGAGCCACAGGACCTTCAGATCTTGTCCGTAGAAGGTCAGCTCTGCTAACCTCATATTGAGAAAATAAAATGTGAGTTGTACCTTTCTTCTCAGCATCCTCAACTCTTGGTATTTCTGACACATGTCAGAGAATTCACTGCTGAAGTCACTGGATCTGGAAATTTTTCAAAGTTTCCAGGAACATTTTGATGTCTGAGACAGGTGACAGTCCAGCATTAGTTACCTATTTCTTTAGCTTCTCTGAATCCTGGGTTACCATAGAAACAAAGAAAGTGTCTAAAACACCCAGAGCATGTCAGCATTCAATAGAGGTAGCCCTCTCTTTGTATAAGAATTGTCTACAATACATTTTGTTTATAAGATCCTGAATTTTCATCCATGTGATAAATTCTCTCGGTGCTATGGCATATTTTGTCATGTTCCTGGACAAGCATGGATACTATAGTCAGACATTAGGAGTCATAAATTCCAGAACTAGCAGCTGTGTTCGACGTTCATTACCTGAATTCCTCCTCCGAAACTTTCTAGAACCTTCCCACATGGTGCCACCAGTTGGGAAACCATGCTTTCTTTGGAGGAGGCAGGGAATTCAACCTGAAGACCAGAAAAGCCCTTCTTCTCCCAGCATTCAGTTTTGTTTTCCCGGCCCACCTCTATTCCCTGGGCAGACCCAGTTTCTTTATTAACCAATGGTATTCACAGCATACAGAGGGGAGTCCCACATCACCTCAGAGAGGGTAAGGCTTCTCTTGGGGAGTCAACAAAGTCTAGCACATTGTTTTGAGGCAGGATAAAGGCTGAGCAAGGTATCCCTCTAAAGAGAATGGGCTCCAAACGCCAGAACAAGCAGTAGGGAGAAATACCGGCCTCACTGCCAGTGGCCCCACAGTCTGCCCCAGCCATACATCTGTCACCCACATTCAGAAGGCCTAGTTTGTTCCTCTGCTGGGTCCTTCGCTGTCAGGGTGCAGTTGGTGAGCTCCCATTAGCAAGCTCTTTCAGTGGGTTTCTCCATCATGGTCTTGACCTCTTTGCTCATATTCTCACTCCTCCCATTCTTCAACTGGACTTTCAGAGCTCAGCCTAGTGCTCCGATTCAGGTCTCTGCCTCTGTTTCCANTGGTCTTGACCTCTTTGCTCATATTCTCACTCCTCCCATTCTTCAACTGGACTTTCAGAGCTCAGCCTAGTGCTCCGATTCAGGTCTCTGCCTCTGTTTCCAACAGTTGCTGGATGAAGGTTCTTTGGTGACATTTAAGAAAGTCATCAATCTGACTACAGGGCAAGGCCAGTTTGGGCACCCTCTCTACTATTGCTTAGGGTCTTAGCTGGGGTCTTCCTTGTGGATTCCTGGGAATTTCTCTAGAACCAGTTTTCTTGCTAGTCCCATTGCTAGTCCCAATGGCTCCCTCAATCAAAATGTCGCTTTCCTTGCTCTTATCTCTGTCCTTCCTCCTCCATCTCGACTGTCCTGTTCCCTCAAGTTCTCTTCCCCCCTCCCCTTCTCCCTCCCTTCTCCCCTTCCACCCTCTCTTCTCCCCCTGACCCCCATGCTCCCAATTTTTCAGGAGATCTTGTCTATTCCTTTTTTCCAAGGGGATCTATATATGGGGAAACCATGCTTTTAATACAGAAATATTTGAGGTTTACTTCCTATTAAAACTATACTTTGTCTCTCAAAATCCAGAAGAACAGGGTGTCAGATAGAAAAGAGTAACACTTAGAAGTGGGGGAGGGTCACAGGCCATGCCTTTGGTCTCATATTTTCTTTGATTTGTGTATACTGTTAAAACACTTTAAAGGTTAGTGACTAAATTTAACAATTGGGACACTAGGTAAAATTCAACTTTCTTGTTATCTTGAAGAGCCAGCAGTTCTGGGCCTATGCTTCTGAGCCATCTGATGTTGTTCTTGGTGCTTGGTTTGCTATGCTGTCCTCAGACCGCTTCTTTACTTCTGCAAAGGTTAGCTTGATTCTCAACTTGATGGGATTTAAAATCACCATGGAAACAAACCTCTGTGAAAGTTGGGTATGGCTCTGCTGGATGAGGTTGAGGTGGGAAGATCTCATTCCTCCTCCACCACCGTTCTGTAGAAATGTGCACATCTGGGGAATCTGGACAGAGCGAAAGAAGAGTGAGCTGCATCCTAGCAGTGTCTCCCTTTGCTCCCTGACTGTAGACACAGTGTAACCTACCGCCTCACGGTCCTGATGCCTTGACTTCCCCTCCATGATGAGGCACAAATAATCCCTTCTTTCCTCTAGCAAACCAACAACATACACCTCCATGCTCGGTGTGAAAATGCACGCCTTTTAACCCAGCACTCGGGAGGTAGGTGCAGTAAGATCTCCATGAGTTGGAGGCTAGCCTGAACTACAAAGTGAGTTACAGGCCATCCAGGGCTACATAGTGAGGCTCTGTTTCAAAACTAAACTAAATTAAAATCACACTCCCAGTGCTGCCCTATTTAAAAGAAATTCAGTCTTAACTTTAGTTTTGTTTTAACTTTGGTGTATGTTTTTCATCTGAGATTTTATTTTGGATAGTTTTTGCTCTCTTAGATTTTATTTATGTTTTGATGTTCTAAGTTGTTCCTTGACTCTTATGGATAAGGCTATGCAGAAACCAAGTAAATGAACGTTTATATTAGTGGATTTACACACGGCATTGTTAAAATTAAAGTGGTCAATTGTGGGTTTATCATTTGAGTAGCAGTTATATTTTGGATAAAAAGAGATTTTTGTCAAATTCCAAAAATTAAGTTTTCTGCTTTTCTGTTTTTTATTTCTTTTCCCCTTGTGAGAATACTCGTTTACTGTGAGTTATAAGAACAGGTCACAATGACCCAAGTGTTAGTCATTAATGTTGAGACTAATTTTGTGTTTGAAAGCATGCACACATCTTCGATACACGGTAAAAACTAGGGGCATGAATGGATGCAAACCAATGAAACAGTTAGGAAGTTTGGAGGTCTCAGAACCATTTCGTGATTCTTCTCCTCTTCATATTGGAGAAAGCAAACTCTTCCCCTTTGTGCCTTTCATTTGATCTTTGGTAATGAGAGGAGGAAGACAAGAGCAAAAGGGCCAGTGTAAGGAGAGAATAAATCCTTTGATAAGAAAATAAATCATAACAGGTGTTTCTGCTGAACATTAAAGATAGATTTTAGACCAATTTCACTCAGGCAGGAGCATATTTGGCAAAGAATCTTGCTCATGAAGAACACAGCTAGGCGAAACTGAGTGGCTCACTTGGTTGCTGTTTTTGAGACAGGGTATTATGGAGCCCAGGCTGTCTTCACACTAGCTCCATAGGTAAAAATGGCCCTAAGCTCCTCTGCCTCTTGCCTTTACTTTGCAAGAGTTGCGGGTTAAAGGCATGGCACCGCACCTGACTTAAGTCAATGGTTGATCTTAGCAAGTTGTTTCTTCTCACACAGTTGCCATGCATGCTATGCTATGTGATGCTTTGTCTGCAGGATTCTGAATGTCTGTTCATATATTTCTATGGAAATGAGAGAGAGAGAGAGAGAGAGAGAGAGAACTCTGCACTTAATTTGGTAGTAGGTAGAGATACTGAATGTCCTTGAGCAGGTGTTGAGATTTTTTAACTGTGCATGCCAAATCTAACAAGAATGTATAAGGATTGGAGTATGGAGGAACAGAAGCAACCACGGTGGAGGACCAGTCTTCAAATCTCACTCCCATTCCAGGGACCCGAAGAAGGAAGTCTTAAGACTGGCCTTCATTTGTGACTGCTCGGCAGTTCGTTATACGGGAGAGTTAGGATGAGAAATCAGAGATACTTTCAGGTGAATTCTACAAGAAGACAATGAACTTAGACAAATGGTACCACTCAGTGGTACAGTTCTACAATAGCATTTTAAGAAGCCATCGTGAACTCTGTCTTCTCCTTTGTTGGGTTTACTGGTCTAGTAGAAAGAGAAAATTCAGTGGTCAGTGTGAAACAGGGTGTGATAATTTATTTAACAACTGTTGACTATGTGGATTCTGCAGAATCAGTCGGGACAGAATATGAGGGAAGCCCTGCAGCATATCACTCTAAATGTGATGCTTAAAGACACCATGAGAAAAGAATACTGCTTCTTACTACCAAGGATCTTCCTACAAGCCCCACGCCACACACACATTTATTTGGAATCTAATTTAATAAAATACTCATCAAAAGAGGAAACTACTTAGAAGATGAAGGGCAGAACAACAGGAGAGACTCTGCCTCAAAACTAGATGAAAGACAAATCCAATACCCAAGGACCTCCACATACAAACTATGTCATATTAACCCACAACACACACACACACACACACACACACACACACACACCAACAAAAGCAGCTGAAATCTGAATGTCATTAAATTTCATGCCAGAGATTCAAACTATCAGACCTTTTTCATCTGAAGCATCGAGGTTCCCCTTGGGATAAACGGGCCCTGTACACAGAGAAATGAGTACACAGGAAAGGGTCTCTTCATGCATCTTGACCTGTTAGCTATCAAACCAGCAGAGCTCGGGTTGTTTGGGAAGCATTTTTATCTTAGTAAATTATAACATTTTGGACAAGGTGTGAAGGAATTTTTCTGTTCCTGTTGCTTAAAAGATTGGTCTTTACAAGATCTCCTGAGTAAATTGGGAGTGTGGGGACCATGGGAGAGGGTTGAAGGGGAGGGGAGAGGCAGGAAAGGAAGCAGAGGAAAATGTATAACTCAATAAAATCAATGAAAAAAGATCTTTCCTTAAAACGACCTTTATTTTAACTGATACATAAAGATACAATATTGTATACCTCATTGGATACCATGTGATGTGTGTGTGTGTGTGTGTGTGTGTGTGTGTGTGTTGAGCCATCTAACTACTTTTCAGAGGTCATAATTTTCCGAGTCATCAGAGATGCAGTGTTTCTTTAGCCTCTCTATAAACGCTGCCTGTAAGTTTTGTCTCAGGCTGTATGTGGACATGGATAGCTTATTTATGCTCCATAGTTCAGTGGTACTCTGCGATCTCTGTGGTGCAAAGCTATATTGAACTGCTTTCAAAGTGTTCTCTAAAACCTGGTTATAAAAACATTTAACTTTCTCAATTGTGAGCTCATACTCCTAGGAATAATTGCTAATTCTGTGTTAAAGTATTCTGTTTGTTGCTTTTTTTTATCAATTCCATTAGCTAACCACCATTGCATCCAAAATCATTATTGATTGAGGTTTTTCTTCTTTGTCGAACTAATGTATTTTTTCCCAAGGGAATACTATTTTAAAAGATAATCATCACAGATGGAGCTTAGTCAGGACTGATAGAGAAACCGAATCTGCCCCTTGAAGGAATATTTAAGAGGAATAAGAGCCTTATTTTTATTCATACATGTATTCTTGTGAAACAAGTGTCTCTTATAATCCATCTAAGAGTAACTGGGCAAGTGATCCTAAGACATATCAAATGATATGGCATTTAATTTACTTTTTTTCTAGTAAGAAAATATCGTAATGTGACATTGACAAAAAATGTAGGAAATACAGGAAAACATAAAGAATAAAAGTAAAATAGAACCTAATACTAATACCTGGAAAAAAAAACTGATAACCTTTTGATCTGTTTGAACTTGTACTTCCTCCCTCCTGAACTAAGGTAGGATTGTCTACATATAAGAAGAAAAGAAAAACATGAAACAAAACCAGCAAAGTCTAAAATAATCTTGGAATTTGAAAGACAACCCAGAACTGTTATGAAACTTCATAGTTTCCTCAAAACCAATGTACTCCTGACATCCTCACTGATGTGATATCCTTAGAGCCCTCTAAATGCCTCAGGCATCTCAGGTGTAAGCCTAGCTTTCCATTTATCTCAGCATCCTAGCTCCCAGGGTATAGGAAGATAACTGAATGGGGTCTACCTTCTCCTCTTAAAAGGGGTTTCCCTGGAAATTCCATTTCTTTCATTTTTTCTTTATTTAATTTTTTTTCATTTTACATGCCAGTTCTAGTACCCCCTCCCTCCCATTCTCCCAGTCCCCCACCCCCTCCCATCCCATCCCATTCATTCCTCAGAGGGGCTAAGGCCTCTCTTGGGGAGTCAACAAAGTCTGCTATACCAAGTTGAGGCAGGACCGCGCCCCTCCCCTCTGTATCAAGGCTGAGCAAGTTATCCCACTAAAGCGAATGTAATCCAAAAAGCCAGTTCATGCCCCCAGGATAAGTCCCAGTCCCACTGCCAGCATCCCCCCAACAGATCAAGCCGCATAACTGTCACCCATATTCAGAGGGCTGAGTTTGGTCCCATGCAGGTTCCTCAGCTGTCAGCCCAGAGTCTGAGCTCCCACTAGCTGGGGCCAGCTGCCTCTGTGGCTTTCCCATCACGCTCTTGATCTCCCTCCCTTCCCCACTCTTATGATTCCTTCCCCTCTCTTCAAATGAACTCCAGGAGCTCAGCCCAGGGCTTGTCTGTGGATCACTGCATCTGCTTCCATCAGTTACTGGATGTAGGTTCTTTGATGACAATTAGGGTAGTCACTAATTTGATTGATTCTTTGGGAATTTCGCATCTTGCACCCGAAAATCCCACTCATCTCCCAGTCCGTCTGTATTCACCTGCCATCTTATAGTGTCTCCTCACAAAGGAAAGCTAAAGAAGAATAAAAATAAGATAAAAAATAAACAATAATTTAAGAAGAAAAAGAAAACCACTTTGTTCGTCCATCTTTCCGGCCTCTCTGTCGCTTTGCCGCCGTTCATCTCAGTGGCAACAGAGCTGCTGTGTGTCGCACAGTGGACCCTTTGGTCCAGACAGCTTTACTTGCAAATAAATGTTCATTGTTTAGTCAGTCGTTTCTATTTACATCTCCTTAGCCGCCAACTAGTTACATAACTGGGAGCTGAGTGAAGGAAACTTAAGAGAATTTCAGAATTTAAAATTTAAAGCAAAACATTGCATTTTTATTGGCAGGATTTATTACTAGATGGTGGCCAGCAGGTGACTTCGAGCTGCGTTTGGGTATGCTCATCTGTCTCTGTGTGTATATAATAAGAACCCCTTTCTCTAAGCGCACATTTCCAAACAGGAAATAGTCGGTTTCTGTGAGACAACTGACTTTTTTTTTTAGGCATTTTTAAATGCTTTACAACAATTAGTCATTTCATATTTTAAAACTTGTATAAAATAGTACCAATATTTCATTTGAAAAACTTAAGCCAATGCTCCTGTGGGGAGGCTGAGAAATTTTTCCATGTTGCAAGGTTCATGTGTAATGGAAACTGCTCTGTGTTTGAAAGCTCTTGTTTTAACTCAGCGCCTAGTGCAGAAAGCCACAGTCCTTTGGCAGAGAACTTCCATGTGCTGGGCAAATGCAGCTTCTACATAAGATGCCCAGTTTACCTAATCACCATTGAGCAAATGGTCAGCAAATGTTTCCTGTATGGAATAGAAGAGTAAATATCCTAAGATTTGTAGGTCAAGATGGACAATCAAGACACTTATAATACCTCCGAAGAAAACTTATGTAACTGAAAAGAAGACAAATGTACTTTGTTTTAAACCACTAAAAATATACAAACTATTATTAGCTCAGAGCATTCCACAGTCATGTGGCAAGCTCTGCTTGATTGACTTCTAATGGAAACAGACTTTTTCCTCAGCAACACACTTGCCACTTGGCCGTGAGATGACAGCATAGCCTTATAAAGAAATCAAACACCTGGAGAGATGGCTCGGCAGTTAAGAGCACTGCCCGCTCTTCCAGAGGACCCCAGTTAGATTCCCAGCACCCATTTTGCCACCAACAACTGTAACTCCAGCTCCAGGGGATCCGATGTACTCTTCTGGCTTCCACAGGCACGTGCGTATATGCAGTTTGTAGATATACATACAGGCAAAACACCCACACATATAAATAAAAATAATCTTAAAAAGAGATTAGGGTTTCTAGTAGAAAACAACACATGAAGGAAAATATTTTCTAGGTCCAACAAGAATCTTTTGGGTCAAAATCTGGCCCTTTTGTCTCACTAGATGCCTTGTCCTGTGAGTCAGCTGAAGGTTCATTTAAGAAACCGTGAACAAGCTTATAAAAGAGTGAGACTATGTCTGGTTGTAGGATTTACTTCAAGCAAAACTGGCTGATAAACCCTTCTCGTGATAGACAATCTGAAATCTTTGTGCTCAAAAGGAAAATTAGGAAAGGTAAGTGTTTTCATGTTCACTTGAAAATAGAGACTTTTGGGGAAGGGAGAATCATCATTTCTCATGTCTGCTCCATTTAAATGGTATTGCAGCTGTTTCTCTAACTAAGGCCTCAGAGGCTTGGGTGGCCATCAAAAGGACAAGTGTTGCCTGAAGGGTGTTAGTCGTGAGCAGCAGCACCCCTGCGGGAGGGATCTGACCTGCTGAATCCTAGATGCGAAAATGAGAAATGGGTGTCAGCTGGAGCTGACATGCAGGAGGGCTTTCTAGGAGGTGGGCGTGAAGAGCAGGGTTGCTGAGCTAACTGTTGTTTACTGGCTAAGGATTGGAGCTTACATTAATTACAGTTCCGCTCCTTGGCGTTCTTGTAGCTTGTCAAGTTTACCGCTTAACCAGATGTAAAATTCTAATTTTTGTAGCAATCACGATAGGCATGCCCGTGCCATCTTTATAGGTGAGAACAACTGGGGGTTGGTGAGATCAAATACTTTGGCAGCTCATGCAGTTAAGAAGTTGTGTTCCAACCAGATCATTGACACAAAGCCTGTGGTCATTTCCCTATACCGTATTGCTGTAGCTAGGACTTAATGCCCATCCTGAGGGTTGGGTCACATTTTTTATGCCAAGTCTTTCTTCGACTGCTTTAGCAGAATTTTACCACTAAGGTAGATGTATCATTTCTGGCTGGGCTGTAAGATATTGGAGGCATTAAAATTTTCTTCTCCACATTCGTTCAATAGATTAATAAATACTATATAATTTTTAATCTGAAGGTCTTGTGGTAAGCTACCAGAAGGTAACTGACAAAATAAGATTGTTTTCCATCCTTTGCTATGGGAATCATGGTGCCGAAATATATTGAAAGGGAAGAAGGCTGTTGAGTTCTCAGTTAACTGTATTCACGTATGAAGGTGGTTGGGAGGTGGAGGCAAGAGAGTCAGGTGGATAAGCTGTATAGAGACTTTGAGACCAGCCTGGGATTCATGAGATCCTGTGCCCAAAACAGCAACATCAACAACAACAAAAGCAAAATACCAATCAAAACAAAAGAAAGCCTAAAATGTAAAAATTGTCGAAGTAAAAATATATTGAAGTAATTTGCTGTGGTGGTACAACTTGCTTTAAGAGGAAAGTTAATAGGTTTTTGAAGGTGTTACTTATAAAATATTTAAAATAAAGTCAAGACTTCAAAATATTAGTGTTTAGGGAATTCAATAGCAAGCTTTATTAGACAACAAGGAATAAGTGGAAATACGAACAGCATTTTATTTGTTCAAGGCATTTTATGGTCTGAAAATGTTTACCTTTGTACTTTCAGCTCTTGCTGTTTGCCATCACAGATGTTTTTATTCCTGCCACAAACCTCAGGTCCCCTACTGTTCTCAGCTCTCGTTCTCCGTGGCTTTGGCATGCCCTTCCTGTTGCTTGGCACAGCCTTCTTCCCTCTCCGCTGATCTACGACCCCTGGCTCTTTCCCTTCTTCCCCAGGAGTACTGTGCAAGCAGAGCACTGCCTGCTCTTCCTGATGCCATAACCTATACAGATTTATCTCTTCAGTAAGATTGACCACACTGGCCCAGAGTGGAATTTGATATACCCATTATAGTATGATATTCTTGAGAGCAGAAAAGATGCCTTTTATCTTCTGCTTGGTCTCTAGAAGTCTTCAGCAAGTGCTGATTAGGTAATTCAACGTACTAAGATTTACTCGGTTTGTGAACGATGCATGTGAAGGTCTAATTGACCCGGACTTCTGCTGTTAGGCAAGCATTTAAATGGCAAAGCTGTCCAGTGTGGGAGGATGTGTTGCTCCAGTCTCTTAGGCTTTGCTTCACTTGATAGCCTGGCCGCCTCTTGGAATGTCTAAAGCCAAGTTTTCTTTACGTAGATGCCCTCTTTCTGTTTGATATCAGTACCGTTCCTGGAAGTAACTGTAAATATTTAAGTCATTCATTAGCTAAAAGCTACTGGAAAGTGATGAAATATGGTCAAGATTTGGGGAAAAATCAAAGGGTACACAATAATTTTAATGATATTGTGTCTTGCACCTTTTCTTGTAAATTGGTCCAATAGTTTGTTAGTGAGACTTTTGTTGCTTTTGTTTTATTTTATCTAGCACTAAAATGAAGCTTAAAATCCAGATATTTAATCATGACCTCCCTCTTTATCCCACATTTTTTGCTAGTAGGCAGAAACATTTCTCCAAGCGGGTATCACTTGAGAGTCAGCAGATCTGATGCATGAGTCTCCAGAGGGAGATTTTCCCTCTGAGTCATAGACAGAGCTTTGATTCCAAGGCATCCTGCAACAGAGAACTATCAGCCCTCCCATGTCTTAAGGGTGTTCATCCTCATTATATCTCAAGGAGTGAGAGAGATGTATTGGGAATCTTTTCAGCTTTTTAAATTCTCGGAAACCACAAATATAAAAGCCAGTATAATTAGACAGTGTCTAGATTAGTAACAAACTGGCTCAGCAGGAGAAATGTGTGAGAAGCACGAAGCTGATGTGTCAGGACTGTTCTGACCACAGCCCCAACGAAGGCTTCCGTTCCTTCTTTTCCTCTTTTCTTTTTCAATAGGTGCCTGAGAAGATATTTCAGAACTGTAATCATGCTTGAAATAAAGATGAAATACACACAGTTGCTTTATTAAATCCGCAAGTATTGCCAACCTCTCCGGTCCACGTCTGTACTCAATTTTCTGTCTCGTAGTTTCCCCTTTCATATGCAAAGAAATGAGATTCAGTACGAATAAATACAGCTCATGCCTCCCTCTCCCAAGTCTGGCCGAAACTTTGAATTCAGCGGTCCATGTGGGAACAATTCCCGTGTCTGTTTTTAGAATAAGAAAGTGGTGCAAAAGGCCATGGTGTGGTCAGCAGAAAATTAGGGTTCACTGATTTTATGAACAGGCAGTGTTTCTGAAAACGACTCATCTTTTGAGGCTTGCATGGAACTGGCAGACCAAATTCTAATAACCAGGCAGACAGTGGTGGCGTTCAGAGCTGTGGTTTTGATACGGATGTATATGCTTCTTGGAAGTCACAGTTGTTTAGCAACCAACGCTTCAAAGGGGAGAGCTGTTGACAGCCTGCAGCAGGCGGAAGCCGGCCTTCCTACTGGGGGGCCAGTCGCTGTCATCTTTGACTGTAGTTTCTCATTCACTCAGTCCCATGACAGCCTTCCCGATAAAGGTAGGGTGTCTTAGTATGAGCTTTTACTGCTGTGAAGAAACACCATGACTCGTACCAAGAAGGCATTGAACTGAGGGAGCTTGCTTACAATTTCAGAAAGTCAGGCCATTATCATCATGATGGGTAGGATGAAGGCAGATTTGGTGCTGGAACTGAGATTCCTGCATCTTGACAAGCTCATGACTCACTGGGCTGTATCCTGAGCATAAGAAACCTCAAAGCCTGCCCCCACAGTGACACACTTCCAAGGTCACACCTCCTAATACTGCCACTCTCTTGGCCATTTTCTTTCAAACCTCTACCTTCCATTCTCCTAAAGGCTTATAGCTATGTCATAATGCAAAACTACATTCAGTCCAACTTCAAAAGTCCCCATAGTTTATAATAGTCTCCAACTTATTTCAAAGTCCAAAGTCTCCATAGAGTTGCTCCTTTGACCACAGTTCATATTAACCAATAGGAATTTCTTCCTATTATTTTTTTCTCAGGAGCACGTCAGTCTAGAATGTAGTTAAGGGATGCAACACACAGGTTTATTTTGTGATCCCTGAGTGTATCTCTTTACCTGGCAGAGTCCAGCAAGTGTCAGGGCCGTGTCCTCCCAGGCATTTCAAATCTAGTTTTAATTTAGATCAGCAGTTCAGGAACAGATTCTTTGCCAAATGCAGGTGGCAGACCATCACTTGTCTCCCTGATGTCCATCTGTGGAGTACTCCAAGACTCTGCTGAAATGACAAATGGATGTGTCTGGTGGGAAACAGCTTGTTACCGAGAACAGTCGTCCCCACAAATGGGAAGCCGCACGCTGCAGCAGAACCACAGGTGGTACATATAACAAGGCATCTGTGGTCTCAAGGGCTTTGGAAGCAGTTTAATTTTGTTTTCTGGTTCTTTTTTCCTTTGACCAAGAGATTTCTTGTTAAATGAATGTCTCATTTCTTAAAAGACATGTTGCATCATTATAAGTAATGCCTTTATACTTCAAATATGAATGAAAATTCTTTTAATTCCAACACATCTTATAATCACGAATCGGCTAATAACTCCATGAGTCCAGCAGTTCTGCAGGAGGTCTGGAGCACAGCTCTTTGGCAATGCATTCTGTGTGTTCACTGAAGCTGCACTTTTAAACAGAAGGGAGTGCTCCACGCTTCCCTTAGGAAGCACACATCAAACTTTAATCAATAATCAGTCTTGCTAAAATAAAGTCTTTTTTGGTTGGGAATAATAGATTCTGAATTCCCTAATTTCTGAGCAGAGCAGCAGAGACCTGAGCCCTATCATCTCCAGATCGCCAGTTGACTAATGGTTTAGTCAGATTATCATGCCACACCTGTGCAGATCCTCACTGTGGCAAAGAGCTTGCTTACCTCTTCTCAAAGAAGACTGCAACAATCTGGAAATGTCTTTGGTCCTTTTGCAGCATAATTTTAGTGAACAGTTTCTCTGTGTCACTTAAGTGATTACCGTGTGATTCAGTTTATACCCAACAGACACTGATTAAGTATGAACTCTACCACCAGCACCGAGACCAGGTTGGTTCCAGGACTACATGGAGAAACTTTGAAGCATAATCTTTTCCCCAGAGAGTTCATAATCAACAGTCATTAGGAAAGGAAAATCAAGAAACTACAGTCCACCGGGTCAAATGTCACACTGGGAAACTCTTAGTATGTTTAGAAGGTTTGTTATCCAGACTTGTGGGGCAGGAGCAGCTTTGAGGAGGATGCAACATTCAAAGTCAGTCCAGAGCATGTGCCATGAACTCAGAGTGTTGAAGCAGTGTAAGACAAAAAAGAAATATGTTCATTTAATGTGTGTGACTGTCTTTGCCTGCTTGCATGCATATGTGCCATGTGTATGGCTGTGGTCTGCGGAGGTCAGAAGAGAGCAATGTATTTTCTGAAACTAGAATTATAGGCAGGTATGACCCAGCCTGTGGGAGCTGGGAACTGAACCCAGATCCTCTGCAAAAGCAGCAAGTGCTCTAACTGCTGAGTTATCTCTCCAGCCCCAATATCAGGTATCTATTTTTCTGCCATGATTGAATTTATTCAAGCAACAATAAATATAAACTATAGTTTTCACATTTTGAAATCACATGTTCTCTTTATAACTTCATAATGACCACTTCAAGAGACCTTGTTCAGAGTCTCAGCTAACGCAGACTGGACACGGGTCAGCTGGGCCCTCTCTATGAGTAAGTGGTTCCCAAGTCATCGTCTGATTCATATGTTACTGGACTGGCAAATAATGTTTGACTTAATCCTCACACCAGTGTTTTGGCTGAGATCCTACAATGGGGCATTGCCTGTTATGGTTTCTTAGGCTCTACCAGTTACAATGATGATGCTAACCTGAGATTACTAAGGTAGCATTGTATGACTCGTGTTCTGTGAATGTCCAGCTCCCAGTTGATTAGAAGAGAACCATGAGGACACACCGTCTAGCATGTCATCTGACTGACACAAACAACCCAGTGAAAGGGGCCATCTGTGGTACGGGAAGATAGCTGGATGCAGAGTGTACTTTCTTATCTATGTTTTCAGTGACTTCTTTAGAGCGTCTGTGTCTGGTGCTTGTGGTTTCAGTCAGCACTAGCAAGCACGTTTCATGCCACTGAGACTGAGATTTTTTTTTTTATTTAAAACCAAGTTTTGGGCTGGATATTTGTGTGGCTTATATGCTGATTTAGGAATGACTGCGAGAATTTTATGTTGGAGTATGAGTTTATGGACATGTATTTGTGTGCATACACATGCATTTGTGTGTATGTGTGTATTGTAAGTATATACTCATACATGGGAAGCTCTTCAAAGGATGACTTTTAGAGTGTACACATGAATGCCATGTGCTATATATTGTAAAATTTTAAGAGAACATCATTTAAAATGCTAAAATGGCTTTAAAATATTGCTGCCATTTAAGATTTTCTCACTGAGAGCTATATCCAATTTTTATTCTACAAATATAGAATGATTTTATATTTTCAATTAAAAAATAGAATATTTATAGACTTTTATTTAAAGCTTTAGAGAATGCTGGGATCAAATGATCACTGTGGATAAAATTCTAATACAGATCATCAGTAAGTTCTATGGACATAAAAATATTTATGCTATTACTGATGATATTTATGAACTTACTGAAAATTTAGATATGATTTTAACTTTTAGGAAATTATTGGCTTTCTTCAAGAGCTTCATATAACATATTTTGACCATATTCACTGTGTCCACTAAGCCTTCCTAGATATACTCCTTCGCATCTAACTCATTTTTAATTCTTAAAGACTGGTTTGTGCTGCCCAAATATGGCAGATGTGGCTTCCTATTGGAATACAGTCAGTCTACAAAGAGTCACACTTATATAAAACTGTCTTTCTCCCAGAAGATAACAAATGCCAATAGTGTTCTGGTAATGGGTGTGACTGTGTGCCTAACTCTGCTCTCTATGCTGTGATTTGGTCTCATGTGGCCTTGCGCAGGGTTTTCACATACTGTTGCGAACCCTGAGTTCATATGTGCAGCTGCCTTATTTTGTCCAGAAGACAGCATTGCTCTGTCGCCCACTGCCTCTGTCTCACATTCATTTGGTCCTCTCTTCCACAATGATCCTTGAACCTTGAATGGGGGTGGGGCATCAGGATGTGTGTTCCCTTTAGGGATGTGCACTCTTCAGTCTCTTACTCTCTACACAGTGGCTGTCTGCAGCTGTCCGTGTTTATCACCATCTACAAACCGAAGCATCTCAGATGAGAGTTGAGAGATGTAAAATGATGAATCGCCAGGAGTCTGTTTAACACTATGTTGCTTGAGCAGAATAAAGTGGCAGGTTCTCCCTAGGGACTATGAGCTGTCCAGTCCTAGGTTCTTGGCTTGATAATGGTGCCAGGCATGAGTTTTCTCTGGATTTAATCCGATCAGAAAGTAGTTGCCTCTTAATTCAGTTTAAATATTGATTTTCTAAACATGCTCACTTGTGTTGATAAAACAAATTGCCATTGTGTAGCCCAGTTGGGTTAACATTCATTATATAGCTCAGGCTGTCCTTGAACTCAAAGCAGTTCTCTTGCCTCAGCTTTCCAAGTGCCGGGGTTATATGCATGGTACCATTATACCTTGCAAAATTATTTTTCTATGTATTAAAAAGTTTATCTTATTTTTCTGCAAGAAAACAAACACTTTCTTTTTGTGTGTTTGAACAAATTGAATGTCAGGATGGCCAATTCAGCTGTGTCAGCATGTACCAAGAAAGATAGTGTTTTTGTTTCCATGGTGACCATTTAGGATCTAGTTTAATAAAGGTAGGTAGGCAGTTTAATGTCAAAGGACTGGTTTCCATTATCAGTTCTTCAAACTGGTAAAGTGTCATAGTTAAATAAAGTACTTATTTTAATAAATGAAAATGTGGCCCAAATATTAAGTAACAGCAGTCAGCTCTCAAAAACAGTGCTCAACTTGAGCGCCACCCTCGTGTTTCTGCCACACTGACGTAAGGAACTACCTTGGCTATTGAGAGACATAAACAAATAGTGACACCTGTCACCATTAGGAGATTCCAATGCAAATTGTTCAGCCATGACTCACTTCTTATTCTTGATTCAACTTGCATTTTGAATGTACAAGTTCTTTAGGTTTACAGAGTTTATAGAAAATTATTAAATAGGCAACAAAATTGAGTCTTGTCAAATGTGTGCATGTACACCAAGTTTATGTTTTGTTTTGTGCTATTTTGCTTAAAATGAAATTCATTGCTCTACTTGACGAAAATGAGCTACTAAAGATTTCAAAGGAGAACTAGAGATTTGTAGAAGAAAACAATGTTTATTCATGCCTAAGGTTGGTTATTTGTATTACTGTCTTCATTCAGTTCCCTTCTGGTGAACAAGTCAATCTGAGTGGTTTTTCAAAAAATTTATCGTTTCAGAATAGCTTTTGTTCTGTCACTGCTCACTGTTTTTTCCAATGCTCCCTTCGCTAAAACTAAAGAAGCATTTAGAGCGGTTTATTTCCAAGACTGTGCAGCAACGCTGATGATGTGATGGGCCGTCACTGAATGACTGAATTCAGGGAGGGAAGAAGGAATTAGGAGACTCATCCGGTGACTGTAAGTCAGAGTCTAATTACAGAAATGTCACAATGTAAGTGAAGTATTCATCACAGAGGGACAAACTGGAAACTGAGAGCCAAAATTACAATAGGAAGTAAGAGGTTTGAGCAAGTAAGTAGATGATTAAAATATAATATAGGGTCCTATAACAGTTACTATTATCAGACGTTTGTACTAATGGTAAAATACATAGTTTAAAAATGTTTCCTAAATCTTATATTCCTATTACTTACTTTAATAGGTTTTATTTGCAGCTACACATTAGCTGAATCATGTCAGTTATTTTCTCCGAATAAGATGTGCATTCAAAGTTAATTAACTCATAAAAATGTTTGTGATGAACTTTGCTTCTTATGTATCTTTCCAGATGTTGTATTTCCAGGTGTGATTCTTCCCCCAAGGCTGTCCTTAAGTACCATCTCCAATCAGGCTACCTTTCCTGATTGCTCTGTTCAGAAGTCTCTCAGGGCTTAATTATCATTATACACAGTGCATGGGACAATTGGTTTTCCTTGTAAAAGCAACAGTCCCACCAACTGAATCCTGATATAACCTCTATCTAGTTTCCACAGTTTGGGAAACTCCTTAAAATTAGGCTTCCCTTATGTATAAAACAGGAAAATCAGCAACCTCATTACAGAGTTGTGATGAAAATGAAGTGAACTTGGTGTAGAAAGAAGTGGGCACTGTGTCTATCATCATTAATGTGGCACTTGGCATACTAGTCTTTTTCAATTGTTGCTTGTTACTTTCTGAGGACATGGAATAATCCCTGATGTTTAATCTCATTTGCTATAATAAGATATTGTCTATTCACATTTGTGGATTGCTGTTTCTCATATGAAATCATCATACATGGCAGCGTGGTTTTTATATGGTCTTTACTGTTAGGTATGGAACACTTCACAATTAATTGTCTATTCTCCAATGTCACTTGCTTAGGTTGTATCTTCCATAGTTCCTTTATGGAAAACGACTAATCTTTATCACTTGAGTCATACAGTTCTGTGGGGCCAGAGGTTTCTTTAAAAAGCTCTTCAAAGGGTGGGCTCACCTTTTGTCGTTCGGTCTGATTTTTTTGCAAATATAGAGTTATATTCTAATGTAATCCTGAACCTTATCCCAAGATCAGATCTCCCAAAATGGCCATTCAGACATCCCCACATCTTTCCAAGTAGAGGTTTAGAATTATGTCATGAGGTAAATGTGACCTCAGGTTATTCCATATTAGTAATCTACATAGATAGTCACTCTTGCTCATACGAATTATGGTCCTCAATCCTCCTAACCCCAAACTGGTACTTGATGAACAAAATGGAGATAGAATGATTGATTTTATTGTTTGTTTGGGGAAACGTTTTGCAGTGGGTCTCCTGGTCAGACTGGCCTCTGCTTTCAAAGCACTTTCTCAGCCTCCCGAGAGCTAAGAATGCAAAGTATGTTCTTATCCAAAATGACTGACTAAATGCTGTGAGGTTTTGCAATATAAATTGATGTTGACAAAATTGTTGTAGTAAATTGCCAAAAATCTTCCCTCTAAAGAAGGAGGAAGAAAAAAGGAGGAGGAGGAGGAAGAGGAAGGAAGGAAGGAAGGAAGGAAGGAAGGAAGGAAGGAAGGAAGAAAGAAGAAGAGAAGGAAGAGGAGGAGGAAAAGGCCATTGACAGGGTTCTGTGGGCATCTCTAATACAACAGTTTCCTTGGAGTTTCAGTTCATCAGAGTGATCAGAGTCTCCGAATTATATGCCTTGCTACTGTACTAACATTTATAAATTGTAACACAGATCTTGTGTTTGTTTATAGTAGTCACATGGCAAATTAATTTCAGCACCTGTCACTCTTAAGAAATAGCTACACCCCTAGCATAGATATTTATCTCCCTTCACTGGACTTAGATCTTGTAGTTTTATATGTTGCTTACTAAGTGAAGACTGTAGAATTACTCCTCAATAGATTATAAATTTTATGCCAATGGTAGTAAAGCATGCTTCTTGTTATTAGCATACCCATTTTAAAAGGAGAAAATTACTTTACAAGGATACATGCATTCTTTTTAGTTGGTAAGGCAATGCCCTCTAATTATTTGCCCTGGAGACATGAGATTGTGAAGTGTTTACAAAAACAAGTTCTGGAAGTAGTGTGAAATTCAAATTCTAAATATGCTCCTTTCTCGGTGTTGATTTAGGCAGATTACATAATCCTCTGCCTGGCTTCTTTCTCTTTAAAATGTACTAATGGGGCTAGCAAGATGGCTCAGTGGGTAAGATGCCCTGCTCCCAAGCTTGACAACTTGAATTTTAGCCTCAGTACCCACATGGTGGGAGCGATCACAGGACATGAGACGCTGCACCTGCGTGCTTCCTCTTAGAAATGAGTTCTACTAATGCGCTGCTTTCTAGACATTCTTTAGCCTATTTTAGTTTTTAATAGTAAACTATTAGAAATTATTTTTTTTCATTGATGACTCGCAAAGTGTAAGCCTTGGCGGAGGCTGACGTGCATTAGCATTCCTGACAGTTGTTCCTCCGCACCACTGAGAGCTACCCTGGCTCCTTGTTCTCCGTCAGCGCTCTATTCCCACTGGCACTGTCTCTAAATTGCTTGCAGGCATTTTCATGATGCCAGCTCAAATGGGAGAATCTTTAAGTAGTGCTGTTGAGCAGCGCTAGCCAATTGAAAGTCATTGGATCCGCCCTTCCAGTGGGAATACTTGCCTTAAGTCGGGCAGGAATTAGTTTGCAGTTGAGTTCCTTCAAGTTGAAAAAGACAGAGTGAAACAAGTAATGCTTCCAGAATCAGCAGAGTGAATCATCCAACTTTAGAAAGCTTGGATCTTCTTAGTTAGGGCTCCTATTGGTGTGATAAGACACCATGACCAAAAGCAATGTGGGAAAGAAAATGTTTGCTTTAGCTTATACTCCCATACCACAGTCCCACATTAAAGGAAGCCAAATGAAGGAACTCAAGGCAAGAACTGAAGCAGAGGCCATGGAAGAGTACTGCTTACTGGCTTGCTCCCCATTTTTTGCTCAGTTATTTTTTCTTTACAGCACCCACCAGTGGAGAGGTGGCACCACCCACAGTGAACATGGACCTTCCACTTCAATCACTAATAAACAAAATACTGCATAGTCTCACCCCCAGGACTTTCTGGTAGGAGCATTTTATCAGCTGAGGTCTGTCTTTGCACGATGGCTGGAGCTGTGTCAAGTTGACATAAAATTAGTCTTCATGACTTGATTTTTGAAAGCACAAAACTTAAAGTAGAGGATACAGTGGAAAAAGTAGGTGGGCTAAACCCAAGGATCTTATGTTAACAGATGCCCAGCTGCATGCTAAGAGCATTTTGTAGCATTGTGCATCTTGGCCTCCCAATAGCTCAAATTTCAGTATTCAAAAAGAGAACAGATGTTGGGTAGCTATGACCTGACTTCTACCTCAGACTCTTCAATCAGAAGTGAAACTCAAGTTTTTCAACTGTGAAAGGTAGGATGCTTTATCCCATACTCAGAAGCATAAATAAGGATACCCCACATAATGCAAATAAAAACTGTCAGTTGTCTAAACGTTAAGAGAATTAACAATAACTTCAACCTATACATTTAATCAGAAACCTTAAAGTTTGACACGCAATTACATTTCAAATGTTCATAAATTAATTCTAAATTTTGTGTGTTCTTTGAAGCTTTAGTGCAAACACATTTTAGCTATGCATCAGTGTTTAGATATTCTTGTTGAGTTATAATAGCAATGGTTTGCAATTTTACCATTTCCTCTAAGACTGGCATAGAATTTTTTACATTTTTTCTTTTTTATTAGTGTTCTTTTTATTGTTTTTATTGAACTATACATTTTTCAATGTATAGCTTTTACATTTATTAATGTTTTGGAAACTAAGGGAAATACCAAGATAGTTGACTCCGTACCTACGCTCATCCCCCTCAGACAAGCATGCACACACCAGCTGGCCTCATGTTTACATACATAATATATGAGAGTTGTGATAGAGAATAGGCTCATATTCCTGATCTAGAAAAGGAACAGAGCTAGACAAGTCCTTTCAACATCATTTCTATCTTCTCCGGATGGTATTGACCTTGATATTTCGGTAATTCTTAAGCACATAGTGCATGCCAGGGCTATTCTAAGTTGCGTACAATGAAGAGTATAAATATTCCGTGAATGTCTAAGTCTCAAAAATAAGCCAATTTGCAAAGAAATCTCCAAATCTCAAGTTGAACATCAGTGTTTGGCAGCTGCTGTTGCATAGCTAGACCTCAAGAAGATGTTTACATAAACGAACACACCTGCAGAACCAGCTAATGTTAGGAAAAACCTAAAGGCTCCCTATCTGCCTTACATAAGCAGGGAAACATGCTGTATGCAACTTCCAACTCTATATTAGTATACTATGCACTTTAACATTATTTAAAAATGTTTCTTAAATTGAGAGGACAATTTAGCAGACAGCAGTGACTTCATGAATCACAACAACAGGAATTTAAAGCTTGTTTGTTAGTTAAAAAAACAACCTTCCAAACTACTAAACAGGTAGACACCATTTTATAGGATGTGGCATTTTGCATCTGTGCTCTGGTAGGCATCTTGTACGAGTATTGCCAAATGTGTGATCCAGGTATTGTAAAACTCTCAAGGAAAAGGCCAGTGCAGACAAGAGTGGCTTCTACTGAACTATGCAGCTGGTTGTCTAAGTGCTTGCTGCTCTGTTGTCATTGCGGGGTGTCTGTGAGTTTGCTATCCTAAGCACTTGGACCTTTTTCCAAATTAATATTTTTTTATTCTGCCATGAACAAACTATAAAATGTAGACTTGTGAAGTTGTTTTCATTGAAATCCCAGCAACTGTCTGATGAAATTCCTCTATGTGTAGCATTTTGGAAGTCAAATATCAGTACGTCCTGTTCCACCTACATAAAGATTTGATGCTATGCTATGTGGTTGTGATTGAGGGAGCACAGTCTGGGAGTAACTTTGATGTTTGATGCAAGAGTTGTACTCGGTTAGTCACTGGTTCCACGGTCTTTGCTTGCAGTCCCTTATATGCCAACATGATGACTTCTTTCTATTGAACATACTTGGATTTCTTAAAGGAAGGCCATGGTGACATTGCTGGAACCAGTCCATACAGCAGCCACAGTATATCCAGTGGTTTGATGGCATCACTGTCTCTGCATAATAGGGAGGGGAACTCAGTACTGACTGAAACACATAATATTACTCTAGAGAAATTTACTGGGAAAGAAGAATTCTTTCAGTGAGGAGATGGTAAAATAAATTATGTACTTTAGGGTGCCAGATATTAATTACAACATGGCAGGTCAGTATGTACACAATGAAATATAGCACCATTATAAAGTTAAATGGAAGGAATGGGAGGAAAAAGAACAGGTCAAAATACGCATGGAAGGGATGGTGAGATGGGTCAGTGGTCAAAAGGTGATTGCTGTGCAAGCCTGTCACCCTAAGTTCAGTCTCCTGACCCCAAATAAAGGTGGATGAACAGAGCCGATGTCACAAGGTTTCCCTCTTACCCTATACATGTGTGCTATGATGTGCATGTGCCGTGGTATGGATGCACACACAACCACATATCACACACACTCATACATGCACATGTACACACGAAATAGTAATGAATAAAGTCTTAAAAGTCTGTAGGGAAAATGAGATAGCTATAAAATTATGAATTAATTTGTGTATGCCCAAGAAAATCTAAGAGTATGAAATTAGCCTTTTGTGGGTGACAGAGTAGAAAAACTCCCCCATTATCTTTTTTAAAAGAAATTTGGCTCAACGTTTAATTAGATTAAAACAGCAAATGTAAACATACAAGGTAATATACTGAGTGAAGGTCTTCCACCCACCTTCAATTAATAAGAATACATGTTTTCATAAATAGATGAGAACCGGAAGAGAAGGAAAACAGCCCTGTACCCGAGAAATTTGATTACTGGGAAATGATGTGTAGAAAATTTTAAAGTAGCAGTAACAATAATATAATTTCTTTTTAAATAATGAAATTCAGTGATCTGAAGTAACCTCAGCATAATATAAGAAGTTATTATTCTCATAAATGTTAGCAGTATATTGTTTCTTAGGATGTCAAGCTAAGTGAAAAGTGACAATAGATAAAGTTGTTTTGAAAGATTCTGTTGCACGTTCATTTGGGGGGCATGAAAGGTATTAGGCAAAGCTTGCCCGAGTCTCTGCCTGTCTTTCACATTCTTGAGATCGCTTTGCCGTGTATCCAACCTTACAATCTTCCCTTGTAGGAGGCACTCCTGATGGTAAGGGCAGGGAGGGGAGGCACACTTCTTCGTTGGCCTTATTAAAAAGTTGAGTTTGATAGTTGTATAATTAGGGAGCCCCTGTGGTGTTAGCAGTTGGGGTTAATTAAGTGCAGCTGTCTTTTGCCACTCACATGAACAATGACTACCAGGTGCTGCTGCGAGGAGCAGTTACCGTAATCTCCCACAGATCCATTCTCTTAGTCCAAGCAAGTCATTGTGCAAGCACAGGCTTGAGTTTGCTTCTAACTCCAAGCAGTGCATCATTTTCTCCTACTTGAAGGGCCTCTTGGTCCTTCCCCTTCATTATGTATTCTCTTAGAAGTGAGGTGGCCAATTGTCCCAGTGCACCTCAGAGCAGATTCCCCCAAATCACAAATTCTGGTGCTACTTTATGTGAACACAATGGCTTTGCAACTTGAAGTCCAAAGCAAAATTCACAGACATCACACAAAAGACTGTAGAGGGATCTTTAAGAAATTCTTTCTTTCTTGAGATTATAATGCAGTGACATCGTTTGCCTCTTCCCTTTCCTCCCTCTCTCTAAATCCTCCCATTTGTCCCATCCTTCCTCCTTTTCAAAATTATGACCTCTTTCTCATCAATTGTTGTATAATTACATATATGAGAATGCACATATTTTACATATGTGCATGTATGTATACATGTTTATACATATGTCTGTGTACATACAAACACAACGTGTTCAGCTAGTCTTAGCCACGGCTGCTTCTGTAACTCAGTCGGGGCTGGAATTGCTAATCATGAACATGCTCACAACTGCAAAGCCTTTGGGTAACTCATCTCTCTCCCCTCACTTCCTTTGATTCTTGAGTCTTTGAAAGTTCTGCCTGTAGTGTTGCAGCGAAGTGCAAGGGCGATATCGGGATCCCTTAAATCCGAGTCGCCTCTGCCGTGGCGGATGGCTCTCCTCACGAAAAAGCCACACTGTACGGCGACAGTGATGCCTGTAACTTGGGAACAGCTGATAACAGTCATAATTTTTCACTTCTGTCAGCATTCCTGTTTTCAGGGCCTTCTTACATCGTTATCTCATCAGACGCCAGTGCCGACACCCGCATTTTAAATCACTTTTGTGGGCTTGAGAATCACCTTCTCCCTGACTCCAGCTGGTGCTGACGGTGGGGCCTGCGGAGTCATCCCCTGCTCTCTAGGAAGGGCCACACAGGCAAAGAAATGTCATTTGGCTGACATGTGACACTTTCCATTTTCCTGTTGAGTGAACAGCAGTTGAGGCCGGAAAGGAAAAGAGCCAAGTGGTCCTAGTTTTGTTTTTGAGTTTCTTGATTTTATTTCTTTCCAGGGCAATGGGTGGAGGAGAATAATACTGCTTAGTAGAATGTTTAAAGCGGTATCCAATTCTTTTCTCTTTGAAGCAGGGTTTTCAAAGCCCTTTCTTCTCAGTGTTTTTTACTCTTCTTCGCAGATAGCAAACTATAAATGTATTCAGAACACACCCCCATTAGAATGTTCATGAAGCTGATGGAGCACCGTTCCCTGATCCAAGGACAACAAAAAAACGTTCTAGGCAGAAAACTGCCTTTTCTTTTCTGGACAAGACTAGGAAAACATAGCAGATGATAGCAGTTAGACTCTCTGTCTTATTTTCAGATAGTGTGAGAGGACTGAGTGTGTGTGAGTGTATGTGTGTGTGTGCATGTGAGTGTGTATGTATGTGTGTGTGCAAGTGTGTGTGTATATGCATGTGAGTGTGTATGTATGTGTGTGTGAGTGTGCATATTTGAAGGCAGTAAACTCCAGCCTGTAGAAAACCAGACTGCCATTCTGTAATGACATAGAAGGAATAAATGATAGGTAGCTGTGGAGGTGATAGATAGATGATAAGTAGGTAGGTAGGTAGATAGATGTTTTAACGTTTTGTCCTGTTCATCTAAAAGAACTATTCTATTTAGATCTGAATGGGATATACATGTGACATGAGAATCTTTAAATTCTTAAAAATTCAGTCATGCCAGGTGATAGTGGTGCATGCCTTTAATCCCAGCATCTGGGAGGCAGAGGCAGGTGGATCTTTTTGAGTTTGAGACCAACTTGGTCTACAGAATGAGTTCCAGGACAGCTAGGACTGTTACTATCTCAAAAAACAAACAAACAATACATTCACTCTGAACCTTTTCAAGACTATAAATGTAAACAAATCCAACCTCTTTAAAACTGTTTGTCATACATGATAAGCCCAGCATATGTTCACCTACTGTGAAATTAAACATGTTCACAAACATGATTGTGTATTTACCATCATTCCAGTGTGCACGCAAGACAAAGAAGAAGGCAAAACAAGATTTTTACCCTGAAAGACTTCACGTACAGTAATAGTTCTTTCAGATCTACCGTGTGCTTCATGCCTTGCCCATTAGACTTTAAATACTCTTTCATTGGCTTGTTGATCCCCCGGATTAGCTAGTCTCTATGTCAATAAATGAGCAATTGTCTTTCTGGCTCTGCATTAGTTTTCAATAGTCCCTTGGATCTGTTATCTCCTTCTTTCTATTGGGGTCACTATTAAAGAGTTCTTAATACTGCACTAGCCTGCCTCTGCCTGCCCTTAGTGCCAGCTGCTTAGTAGAATGGGATTGCCTGTCTATTTGAGAAAATGATGAGGTCCCAGGAAAAGCCTCTTCCTGATATTAGATTAGAGATTTGCATAATGTCTGCTTTAAAACATAGATCTGATTCCCTCCAAATCGGTGTTCAATTGTGTATTTGCACAGATGTTTAGAGACTCTGACTTGAGCTCTTCCAGAAAGTCAGCATCTGCAGAGAATCAAAGCAGTGACCATGATAGGCATCCACTCACGCCTGGGAAAACAGGCCTGTGTGCTTGGGTAGGGAACACAGTGAGACACACACAACCATCAAATGGCTCATTCAGGTTAAATTCAGAAGGGGAATGAAAGAGCTTTATGTTTGTTGTCTCCATCACTTCCCACAAATGTCGCTCTATATATTTTACTGATGTACTTGTCATCAAGCTTGGTATATAGCTGAGGGTGACCTTGAACTTCATGTCTCTCCATCCTGAGTATAGGGTTTAGAGGTATGACCATCACACCCACTTTTATGAAGAGCTGAGGATCAAACCCAGGGTGTCATGCATGGGAGGCTAGCATTCTATCCACTGAGCTATATCAGCACACAAAACTTTTAAAAGCTGGGTGGAGCCTTTGATGTTGTTTTCATCACATCGGAAAAAAAGTAACAATAAAAACATGCATTCCAAGACTGTCTCTACCAGACAGACTTTCAGAAACACACAGTGATTTTAGTATATTCCTTTGTCTGGAATGTTCTCATGGTCTTGTTCATGGTCTCTAGTCCTTCTCTCTTTTTAACTTCATCATCTCTCAATGATCAAAGAAAAGGAAACACACCACATATTGTTCCCCATAAAAAGTCATTCAGTTTCTCTAATACTCAGTGTTATTTCGCTTCAGTTGCCTTCCTATATTATCATCACAAGTTTGGCTACCTTTAGTTACTTTCTCTATAACTGTATAAATTTGTTAACATCGCGGATGGCTTTGTTTCTTTGCTTTGGGTTTCTTTTGGCTCCCAGAATATAGAAGAAACTATGTATGAGCCATAACATTTTCCATGCTACATATAATGCCATTTTATCATTTGGCACTAGGGTTACTCTTGTTTTTATTGTAATTAGAGAGCTGAGGCTGATATTGAGAAAGTAACTCATCTAAAAATCCAAAATGGGATCATCTAAAAATGGGACCTAATGGTGCACTTATAAAAAGTACAGAGTGGAATTTTCAACAAGTGTACTCTCAACCATAATGTTTTTATTTTAACAGGGATAGATGGGTTATGTTGTGGAGTGCCACAACTCTCAAAGCTCATGGCTTAATGGTCTACTTTTCACTCACGGTTATGTCTTGATTTTGACCCTTTGTTCCATGTCGTTTTCAAGTTAAGAGCAACTCTTATCTGTATGTTGTCAGGAGGTAAATAGGCAGAAAAGAAATAAAGGGGTAAACCGCTTACCCAGTCTTGAAGCTTCTCTTGCTAGGCCTGGTGTTGGGTGTTGTAATCCCAGCCCTAGGCAAGCTGAAGCAGGAGGATTATGAGCTGGAGGTCAACGTGGAATAGACAAAAAGACTCTATAAGAAAACAGGGAAATGAAGAAATAACACCACCAACAAAATCCTTTGATTAAAATGGATGCTGCTTATTTTAGTTTTTATTAGCCCAAACTAAGCTCATGATCACTCCTAGTTTTGAAACATGACCGGGATGTAGCTAATTTATACCAGTGTACTATGATACTGTTCATACCTAACTGTACTATTATATGTAGCTTCAAAACAAGGCAGAGTTAAGAGAATATACCAGGGGGGAAAGGCTTTGGGTCTGATGTTAGTACCCAAACCACCACCATCACCAACAAAACCCAGGCCAGAGAACAGAGCCACCACAGCCTGCCAATGCAGAAAACCTGAACTACTTGAGCATCTGAAATGACTGGACCAGCAACATGAGGTCCTATCTCTGTTCACTACTACTCTGTGCACTAAGCTGCATCCACCCACCACTCTCTTAGGAGGGAAAATTGGTTAAGAATGGCATATTTGTGGTATTTATTTATTAGGGTATAAGGTCTTTTGTTAATTTTTGAGACAGAGTTTTCTTATGTTGTTGCCTAAATCCTTAATCCTCTAGCTCAACTTCTTTAATGCTAAGGCATGCTATACGTCTGTTGGGATTTTTCTCTTACTAAAATAAGAATTTAAGCTTGGCATGGTAGCACATATCTATAATTCTCATACTTGAGGCTGAGGCAGGAGGATTGTTAATTGGAGGCCAGCCTTACCTACACTGAGAATTCCAAGCCAGTGTAGGTAACATAAATGAAATCCTCAGGGACCTGTATCAGATTATAATTGGAAGAGGTGACAGTCTAAGCTGGAAATGGGCAAAACTCTAGAAAGATGAGAGAGATAAAAACAAAAAGAAAAGGCTTTGGACTGGATCTGACTGCTGCTTCAGCTTAGTAAGCGGAACAGGAAATGAAGTAAATGCTCCAGCAATTTGATCAGTAAAATAGATGTGAAAACTGAAATTCTGTTCTTAAGGATGGTGACTCATTTATTTATCACATACATGGCAAACATGTTCAACTAACTGTTTTATAAATAATTGATGATAGTGTATGAGTGAAGACAAAATATGGACTACCCATTTTATAGATGAGAAGAATGAAGCCTGAGGAGGCTTTGATTCTCACCCAGTAGCTCCCAACCACAGAGTTAAGGAGCAGGCATCCTAGGCCCCTTGATCTGGCTTCTGAGTGCACCTGTTTAAATGTGACTTCTTTCTGGGAGTGGCTTATTTGAAGAAGACAGGAGGGTACCGAAGTGGAACTCAGGCAGACAACAGTATTACCAACATATCAACTTGAGTATGTCAAATGTTGCTTCAACCTAGATTTTGGGTGTTGTAAGTGTAATTGGTTGCTAGTTCTTCATTTCCACAGTGCTTCTCTTGGCACAGAAGCACAGCAGGTGTTTATAAACATCTCCTGAAGTTGTCAGTATTTTCATATGCACTAGAAGGCTCTGCGGCGGTTGGAATTACCCAGCTCTACTGCAATAGTTGATGTCAATGTGTATTTGGTTGCCAGTCTGAAGAGAGTCTCTGGTCTCATTTTGAAATAAATAATGACAGTTGGTCAGAATATGCCTTGGAGCATATTCTACATTTTTGAAAAAGCCTCAAAGACAAATAAATTAAATACAGAGTTGTATTTAGATCATACTGTTTATTTCCTAAAGGGAAGAGAAACCTTGAACCAAATAAACATATGAGCAACATTCAATGGTCTTAATAGATTCTGCCTCTGTGTGTGTGTGTGTATATGCATGCATGTGTATGCATATACATATCAACAATAATTATAGAAGACGAGGTAATTTGATGGGAGAAGGAGCAGTAAATTATATAAATATAGTACTTGGGTGAAATCCTGGAAAAATTATAATTTTATGTTGAAAAATGTCTTGTCTGAAGAATGGCATAGGGTAAGAGGCCCTGTTTTGCCTTCATGGTTACTAGTGTGTGTTGTTTTGTACAGGACCCGAGCATAGTTCTAGCCCCTGGGTCAAGTGGTTCACTACTTCCTGTAGCTCCAGCTTCAGAGAACTCTGATGCCGCTAGCCTCCACGGCCACCTCCACTCTCATGTACACATCCCAGTGTCACCATAGACACCCAATTTAAAACAATATTGCAAATCAAAAACTAAGTCCTGCTTTAAGGACCTTCTGTGGGGAACTGGCTCCATCTGACCTTCGTTTCCATTTCTGGTACTACTACAGATTCCTGAATTCTACTTAAACCTGCATCTCATTTTCTTATCTCCATGCTCCACCAAAGTCAACTTCTCTTTTAATTTCCACGCTCTTATCCTTTGGGTTGCTTTGCTTCTTATCTAGGTTCAGCTCTGCTTGTGCGGCTGCTGATGAACAATGTTCTATAGATCTTATTACTTGGGAAGGACTTGACCAGACAATCAGAAATGCAAAGTATCTGCTTCCCCTTGTCTCCAAAACCCACAGCCTTTTTGCCAACTAATACTGGGTATGAAGTTGATTTCCTCCCTAGCTTCCTTCCAGATGTGTGACCAGATCTCACAGTATGCCTGTGATGGGTTTTTGTTGGTTTGTTTTTTCACGTTATTTTGGTTATTTTTGTTAGTTTGTTTTTCTGAGACAAGATCCTAGTATGTAGTCTAGTTTTGCTTGGAACATATCATCTTCCTGCCTCAGGCTTCTGGGTAAGCAACACTATGACGTGGTGTGACTTTAAGTTTTAAAATGAGACTGCCCTGTGCATACCAGAATAACCACACTAGCGAGAGCTTTGCCAACTGGTTTGAGTCTATATGAGAAATGAAATATCCTTTATTAAAGGGTAAAGAATGCTCTGTGGTTCTGGGCATCAAACCTAAGGTCTTATGTACTTTAGGCAAGTGTTCTACCATTGAGCTACATCCAAGCCCTGTTTCCTATCAGCGGTCTGTCATCAAGGATTCCCATTGCCTGCAGCATTATGGGTTAAAAGGGTGAAGTTTACAGAGTTAGCTGTTCTGTTTCCCAGAAAACCTGGAGGTCCACGTTCGCTGTCTTCTTTCCCAGAGATGTTTACATTTACCCTAGATGTTGATAGACATTATCACATTCGAATGTGTCATCCTTTCTTATTTTTTTTATGAGGTAGTTGAGAGTGATGGGCAGATTGTAAGTGTCTGGGTTTACTTACAGGGTCATCTGATATGGCTGAGAGGAATTAAATCAGACGGCTTGGAGGGCCCACAGCACAACTGAGACTGGGACAATTTTATTGAGAACAATCAGATTTTTTATAGCTTTATCAGAAACAGAATGTAGTGGTGATTGCCAGGCTCAATACAGTTGTCGTTGCCAGGCTACAATGAAGTTTGCAAGTCATACAGGGTACACTAGATTAATGTCTAAGATCTGTTATCCTGACAAACCTTCATGCTTCCTTGACTACTAAGGGAACATACAGCCAAACACAAAGCAACCTGATGGCTTCGCTGCCTGAGGGAGTGCACCAGTGTCTCAGGGGCCGGAAGGCACACTGTGTCTTAGGATCCATGGCCTCTAACCTGAAAGAGTCATAATCCATGTGTCTCAAGACAGCTAGGCCAAGTCAACTTGATGGTTCCCCGCAGTGGACGTCATAACCTCATCAGTAGGAAAGCTGAAGCAGAAGAACCATTGAGTTTGGTGCAGGCCCAGGGCGCATAGTAAGACCTTGATTTAGGAAAATAAGGAAAACTCCATAGCCTCAGAGTTTAGAATTTCTTGAGCTAGGTAGTTCCAACACAGTACATCTCATGTAAAACCCACTCACTTGCTTACATCACAGTCACAGTGGAGTGGATTTTTGCCTCAGACTCTTCAGGAATTCAGAAAAATTCCTGTTAATAGGGTGTAATTACTTTAAGTAAATTATTTTCACTTCAAACACAGCATTTAACATGAACTTTGAAAGTAGACCCTTGGGTCTACTCATGCCAGGATGGTCATCCTGACACTGATGTCTGCTTACCTCGCAGTAATATAGCTCTGATACAACTGTGTCTCTCAATCATTCATTTAGTAGGAGCAAAGTGAGGAGACTGGAATGAACTGTTCGTGCACTCACATCTGCTTGGGAAATCTTGATACTTGTTTGCCATGAATCTTGGGTATTGTTTTAGTATTTATTTACAAACGGAAAACTTTTTTTCTCAATTCATTTGTTTGTAGGGCTTATGAAGCATTTATCAATTTTATCAGTTAAGGTGTGCCACTGATCAACTCCCTAGGTCATGAGAATTACGGGATATAAATTTTGTTACGTGCAGGACATTTATATTGATAAATTATAGATATGTTATTATTCTCAGGAAAACCTATAAATAACTTCAAAAGTTTCTGCATATCTGAAAAATTTGTATTTCTTCAAAATTTAATCATTAAAAATATTTATGGTAAAAATATAATTCATTTTGGAAATGCCATTGTGTTTCAACCTCAGTAAACCAAGCTCATAGTAAAATTAGTTTGATAACTTGAATGTTTGACTATGAGTCTTAGTGTTCCATGACCTCTTTTGAGTTCTCCATCAGGCATTTATTACTAATATTGATAACATTGTTCTATCCGATGATAAAGATTTTTTTCAACATCTATTCCACGAAGCAAAAAGTGTTATTTTCATTTTGACAAGGAGGTCAAATGTAAAACTTAAAAACCCAATGAGTGTGTAATTGGACCTCCAGCTGTGTTTCCTCATTCTGAACGTTCTGTTAATGGATCTTCCTTGTATTAGAAGGAAAACAGGTTAACTGACAGAAATTTTGGTTAGTATGTTAGTGAAGCATCTTCTCCATTAGGTCTACGCATATGTTTGGAATGGCATCAAAAGGGCAGCTAAAGGGTGTAAAATGCTTAGACATGTCCTCTGTGGGGATTTCATTTGGATCCATGGCCCTGTGTTTGGGAGTGACTTGGTTTGACTGTACTAAGACAAACATGTGCCATATTTTAGCCACTATATTTCTAACTAAAGCCCCGAGTGAGGTAACCCAGACCCAAAATGATCAATATGGTATGCACTGACTCATAAGTGGATACTAGCTATAAACAAAGGATATTGAGCCTATAGTTCATTATCACAGAATCAATATAATTATAACTCCTAAGTAGGAACAATGGTTTTTGAAAGTATTCAACTGGCTCAAGCTTTCTATAGCAGAAAGCTTTAAAGAAATCAAATGCCACAAATAATTTAGATTCACTAATTGATGGTGAGATTGCCACTCTTAAAAATTTCCCATTGAAGAAATGAGTACTAAATGGATATGATCCCTGTGGAATATATTAGCTAAAAATATATTTACTTTTATAATAAGATAACATTTAAAATTCTTATTGAACATATAAATGCCATAAAGGTCCATATAATTTCTAAGAGCTTGGTGTCAATTCTACCAGTAGATGTTTGAATACTTCTTGTGAGCATTCAGTTGGTCACTGATGAAGACATTCTTCGTGACAGTACAGGTTCTTTGATGTAATTTTTCTAAATTAAAAAAATATAGTATTTGCCCTTATAATTACTTTAGAGTTTAATGATAGAGGCATATAAAATTGTATAAAGAAGTGTTGATTAATCCATTCTAGAGATTGGAACTGTTGAATAGGTTGTAATCAGGGAAGATTTTTTAGGTATGTTTATACACTTACATACCTGCTGTGATTCATAAAGTCCCCTGAAAAGATAGAGGAGAGGGACAAAAATTACTTGAGATACAGCAAATAGAAAGAAGAGAGGTGTGTGGTTGTGTCTCTTTTCTTAATTGTGTGTATATGGGTTGTGTGGTGGATGTCCCATGTGTGAGTGTGGAGGCCAGAACAGGGCACTGGGAGTCTTCTAACTCACTCCCTCTTGTTGCCTGGAGACATGGTCTCTTACTCATTGCATTTGGGTTTCACCTGTGTGACCTCAGACACTAGGGTACCAGGAGCATGTAGTCATGTCCAGCTACTTACTTCAGTGCTGAGGATTCAAACTCAGGTTCCCCTGCTTGTGGATAAGCAAGCACTCTTACCCACTGAGCTATATCCCCAACCCCAGGATATTTAATCTTTAGAGAAGTTCAAGAACTTGAAGATTCCTAGGTGTTAAGACTACCAAAGGTAAATATAGGTAGACAGAGGGAAGAAAGGGGACAGTGCACAAAGGCCTTAAATTCCAGGCCAAATGCCTGGGTTTTCTCTAGTAGGTGCTTAGACAACTATCACACAAGTTTCAACAAGAGAAGGACATGGTTGAGCGTGAATTTAATAATCATTGTAAAACTCTTTGGAGAAGCAGAAAGGGAGGAGAGGAAGGAAGGCGGTGCAATTGGTTGGAGAAGAGATGACAATGGTCCTAAAAAAGTGGAAAGACATGGATGGATTTTAGGACATAGGCTCTGAAATCAACTGTAAACGGTGAACAAATTAAATCCAGAGAAAGCAAGAGGAAAAGGAAGAAATACTAAAAATTCCCCAGCTTGAGTGAGTGGTCTTACTTTTGATGCTGTCAAAACTGGAAGATCAGAGATTCAGGAAGATGGGGGAGAGGAGGGGCAGATAGACAGAAGGGCACTCTTCGGACACCGTAAGAGAAATTCAGTGTGAAACTCATCATAAAATCTTGTTCGAATTGAGACACTCTAAGGTATTTGTCCTCTAAAAACAATAAGAAGCAAGATGAAGTTAGCACATAAAAAGTACATTTTATTTCACTTTATTTTTGAAAATGTATAGTTTTGATTATGTGTTCTCCTTGACTTCCTGTATAAGCTTCCTTGACCTTGGGGAGCCTGGTCAAAACCATCGAGTGTGTACTGCGGTGCCCAGTGAATAGTTCCTGTGAAAGTGATGCTCTAAGAGGGAGGTCATGGCCTACGGTGGGATTTAATGGTCCCTCAGGGCAGTCATCAGACGTTAGGGAAACTCACCAGTCTTATAATAGTCAAGGAAGATTTGTCTAAGGCTTGTGTTTGCTCAGGGTTGGGAGACGACAACCTTCTGGGAGAGAACAACAGTGAAGACAACAGCCATAGGAGACCATGGACAAGTGAGGACATCACCCCCAAAAAGACCACAATGGGACAGAGGTCTGCTAGCGAGTGGCCTGCTTAGAAAGGGCCTTGATGAATGGAAACATAGATATCACCATTTCCTTTATACCTTTTCCGATTGCTTTCTTTTCATCGATAAACTAAAACATCTGTCCTGTGCATCCAGAGAGGCATTTCCTCCCTTGCTCCTTTTGTTACCTTCTGAAGAGGCAGATCTTCATAGCCTCAGAGTCTCCTGCCCACTGCCACATTTTGATTATAGATTCCTGTTTGTGCCAGCATATTTGGAGAAAATCCCACTTCATGAAATTCTGGTTATTTACCGTGATCCAGATTTGTCTAACATGCAACAATATACATAACCACCTTGTATAAAAAAAAAAAACCCAACAAACTCCCTGGATGGCCTAGAAAGTCCATAGCCCTGTGTAAGTATTTGTTAGATTCACAGGATAAGCTCCTCAAGATGAGAATTGTGCTGACCGTGCCATAGGTAGAATAGATTCTACATTATAAGGAGTGAACATAAGGAAGGAATTTGTTGGGTAAGTGAAACTAGAACATAGGATAAACTTGTCTAATTTAAATGAGCTCAGGGCATTTTCCCAGGTTTGTTTTTCCAATGAATAATTTCATTGCTCTATTTGTATTTATAATTTTATCAGGTCTTTTTGTTTTATGGACCAATTGTCTTCAAATGCTTTCAAGCTAGATCTTGCACTCCGATTTCCGTCTATGAATATTCAGCTCCTGTGCAAGGATTTCATTCTGTATTAACACATCTTTCTTAATGTAGTCCTTTCTTTGCTTGTGAAAATTGACAGCGTTCATGTCTGTCAGTTTACAAGATTAGAAAGACTACCTCTCCCAGTGTGGGCCCACAGGAATGGTCTTTGCATTTCACGTGTTGTCAGCCACCTGTGTTCACTCTGTGCCACTCCTGATCTTTAGTAATTTGTGTTCCTTCAGAGTCACTCTCTCGCTGATTGTCATTCTTCCTGGGAACATAGTTTGCAGTAATCTCGCCATTGTATTGGACCACAAGTTTGATGTACTTTCAGTCAACGTGACTTGAAATATATTGCCTATTACAGACCTGTTTTTTTCTTAGCTATTTCTTCCCATTGTGACCATTCTGTCTGACTGCTTATCTTTTTAAGTGGAAGCTGTGTTAATTTATGACTGCCTTGTGGCCAAAAGCCAAACAGCATTCTAAAATAATTTCTATAAGGAAAACGGCAAGCATATACCCAGGAAGAAAGAGATTTTGAACTCAGAGATCACATCATTGACTCACCATTTGTTCGCTAGGGGCTATATAATAAGACAGTACAGGATGGAATCTACATGAGACAAAAGTAAAATACTGTGCATATGTATGTAGCCTGATCTATACTCAATAACAAAGCGTGAAAGAAAAACTTTCCTATCTTTAATTGAGATATGTAATCTTATAAATTCCATGTAAACCACATCACTTGGATGGACTGCTAATAAGAATACTACAGAGTCCACTGTGCTTGTGAGTTATAATGTTAAATATTCCTGATTGTCCCATAGAACAATCTAGGTGCAGTATAAAGAAAGCATATTCAATAGGAAAGGAAAGTGTTGGGTCCACGGGGGGTGTGCAAATATGGAGACAGACCACCAAAGTCTAGTAAACCAGAAGCAAGCTTTATTCCAGGAAAAAAAAATAAAACAAATAAATCTCCATGGAGCACAAAAGGCTTATCGGCTAGCTGAGACTACAGCCAGAGTTCAGGCTTGTCAGATAATGACAAAGGACAGTTTCTGAACCCCACCTTCTTATAGTAAGGGATGACAAGCAATAGGCCTGAACAAAGGAATTTTTGCAATCTCAAGGCAAAACTCAGATGCAGATTGCCTTAATTTTCATTAACAGAGTTTTTCAGTTAAACTAGTGTTTGCTTTTAATCCATTGTCTTTCCCTAGCATTCCCAGGTTGTGTTTACCAAAGCTCTACCTACACTCCCACCCTAACATGCTGGTTTCACATAGCAGGGATAATAATGCATAACCTAAAGGTCATGTATGCCCCACTTTCCAAAGGTTAACTCAGCTCATATCCAATGGATATGGTCGGATATGGCCGGGGTGTTATCTTGGGGCTAATTTGCAGTTTGCAGAGAGATGCTTTGGCCTTGTAAACAGAACAGCCAGTTGTAAAATGAAATGGCCTAGTGCTGGTAATAGATCCTTAAGTAGCTGAGAAAATAGCTCACTGTGGATATTTGATCCTTAAACTGCCAAGAAGGCTGTTGGTAGTTTGTTTAGGTTTACAACTTTATATGTCTTTCTTCCTACACTCTAACTTCTACACTCTAATTTCTGGAACCTATATTACTAGAGTCTCATTCCTATTTCCAGACCTTCAGAAAGCATACTGCTTTTTCAAGTTTCTGTTACTTTACAAAGAAATTCAAAGAAAATGTGAAAGTTTTCTTCACAGAATAGCAAAGATTATTGCTGTTTTTACTTTGTCCCATTCCCCCTCTCCAAATTAGCTACTCTACCTTTTTTTTTTAACAAGTCAATAAACCAATGTTTGCAAAGCTGTTTGTCCCAAAGCAATAACTGGTTGCCCATACAAGCTTTAACACTACATCTTTTGGGGCTTTTGGAAATATCAGTGTTTACACAATTAGGGAATAAGACATCACAAATCACATGACACATGTCAGCTGATTGATTGATACTGTTTTCAATGCCTACCTATGCCCCATTGACACTAAAATTTCTCATAATAGTCCTTTGTTGAGGAGATCTTGTTTCCCTCTGTGTTTTCAGAGGTAAATTCTCATGGGACCATTTTATGGACATCTTATAATCTTGTTTGACTTTTCTGCCCCTCACCCACCTATTCCCTATTCTTCTGAAGATTCCCCATCCATTCTCCTGCTTACTGTTCTTTATGGGTATCTGGTCCAATCCTTTCCCATTCTGAAAAGGTAATCCCAGGTGAGTTATTATTATTTTGCTTTCTTTAACCAGACTCATTGTACTGAACTCCTGAATTTCCATTAAGCTATAAACTTATGAACATGCTGTGGTAACAAATATACAAATGTTTCAATCTATATATGTTAGCTGGGTTTTAAAACTCTGTTTTATGGCCTGTCCATCTTCATTTCTATCCCCAATTCATCAAATCTATTTCCTGTTCAGTTAACAGTAGGGGTTCTGCATCTTCTTCCTCTTCTTAGCTCCTGACTGTTGTCTGCTACTACAGTGGCTTACTGAATTACTTTCTGCAAACATCCACTCCAATGTAGTCTATAATGATGTCAATTCATTGTAATAAAGATCCACACAGTGGTACTCCTTTGCATACAAGTTTTAAAAAATACGATTTCCGATTTCTTCAGACTGTACCTCTCTGTGAACTTTTCAACCCTGAATATGGTGACTTTTAAGGTCTAACCATGGATAACACAATAATTTTAAGGAATCAACCCCAGATGTTGAATACTTGGCCATCACTCATGAGCTGGCTTCAGTCTCCAGCACATACACAGGTTGTTACTCCATTGATTGCCCCTCCTTCCCTACCAGCCAAGCCAATCCTGCCTCTTTCTTACAGCAAGACCTGGTGTCAATTTCTCTCTCCCTGAACCAATGGAAAGCTGTTGGCCACAGGAATACTCTCTTCTCGTCTCTAATTTTTGTCTGTTTGGAGCATCTATTCAATGTAATAGTTAAAACCTCTGATGTCTGACTCACTTCATGGCTCTTATCTTGGACAGTTTACTTCTTCCATCCATTGTATCTTGTTTTTTTTTTTTGTTTGGTTATTTCGGTATTTTTTTGTCTCTCAGAACATGGGGTATGTTATTAAATAAATTGAATAATAGCCACCCTCTGTCTCATTTTTTGGTACCCCCAGATCTCATGGGCGCATTACCAGTGTAATCAGTCACATAAGGTTCAGTGCCCAGAAGAACCCCAAGTCCCAAGTTTAATGCTTTGTAGTCATAACCCTGAAATAATTAGTAATTTTATATTTGAATTTTTATAACTAGGGTTTAATACAACATTGAAACTTATTATGTGACCCTATCCCCTTGTTTTCCCCATATCCAAGACTGATTCTTTTTCCCTTACCATTGAATCTTGTAAGACCTATCCATTACCATTCCTACCAAATTACCACCGGTGACCAGTACTCATGGATCAAGCTTAGGTACCAGGCATGCACTTTTATAGTGAGACAAGATGGCTGCCACTTCAGACCTAACCTGGCCAAGACACTTGGTAGGAGACTCAACAGGAAGAACCCCTTGTTTATCCAGTGGACAGGCTGCGATACAGTCTTTTACCTGGGACTCGGAGATACCTGACTTCTCTACCTCTACCTGGAAGATACAATGTATAGGTCTAGTGCTTGACAGAGATGGAGTTTGGCAGGCAGCGGTGGTTTAAATGTGCTCAGTCATGATTCAGGGGCCCAAAAGGCTTTGAGCTTGCTTCGGAGCATCCCTTGAAGTGATGCTGCAGTAAGTAACAAATAAAAATGCTTGGAGGACCACTGAGTGTAAGTAGACAGGAAGCCAGATGAAGTTTCAGATTTTAGTAACGATAATGAGTGTTTTCCTGTTTTAAACAAGAGACACATATTTCTGTTTTGTGGCACGACCTGTAAATTATATAATGAGTGTATCTTGGCTCTTTCACTTCCCAAGAGTCTTACTTCACTCCTGCCTCCTCTCTGTGCATCTCTTTCTGTAATAGTGACACTTTTCATGGAAAAGTAGGAAATGTTCCCTAAAGTGTTCAGTCTAGGTTGTGAGTCAGACTGCTGGATTCAAATCTAAGTTCAACTTATTAGCTGCTATGTGACTTTTGACAGCTTATTCAGCATTACTTTTGCTTGAGTTTCTCTTTTTCAGAATATTTGAATATTACAGAATATGTATAGACTGTTCCAGAATATGCATAGGGCATTTGTAAAATTAAAAAATTGTAGTGTTAATTTTCATTTTTACTTAGCAAAGGGTCTTTTTCAGGAGCTTTTTTTTTTGTTTGTTTGTTTGTTTGTTTCAGTGGCTAAATCGGCAAACAACTTGTATTCTAAAAGTAAAGTTGGTTATGGGAAATTTGTAAATGGTTATTGTTCATATAAATATATTTATCTGTCTGAGAGTGGATAATTCATTAGCAATATTAATGAAAGTGAATCATTATGATGAAAATTTCTCAATGTTCTGCATAATTATTAATTGATGTTTTTCTGATACTCTCGTCTCTGCGTAACTGTTAAATTAGTTTAACTTTAATCTTATAGTACTAAATTTGATACTTCCTCACCTTGAAGACCTGCTTTCCCCACCCCTCTTTCAACTGTTTCAGCTACTAGATGGAGAGATAAAGGTCCTTGGCCAATGCATGTGAAAATATTTGGGTCCTGGACACCTTGTGCTTGTTGTGGAACAGATTATTACCAACCTTGCTGGTTTCTCAAGGGGAGCAGGGTGAACACAGTTTACAACCCTGTTGCCATCAGTGTGTGCCCAGGAGACAAGAAAGTACTGCCTCTTGCATTCTTCAGCAGACAGCTCTATGTCTTTAAAAATACATGGGCAGCCAGTGTTTGTGACAATACCTTCGCAGAAAATACACACCTCAGAGAGTTTACACAAGAGTGTAAGTAAACCCGAGAGCAGAATAGTGTTGAAATACCGTATGACTTATGAAATGACGCTTAACGCTTTTGTTATCTTTGCATAAATTCATTATCTGTGACCTGGCCACTCTCTTGAGACAAACTGTGTGTTCAGTGGCATTTGGACTGTAAATGCTTCACAGAAGCACGAAGAATCCTGAAGCTGGCGTTGCTGGTACCTTAACACATGTCTTGACAGTAGGGCACCTGATGCTTTAAGAAATCATAAACTGTGGTAAAAATAGATGCCACTTGAGTTGTAGGAAGCAGGCACAGTGAGATAGAGCTGCGTTTGGTTTTTGTTACTCCTGCTAGAAAACGCGCATTTGTTAAGTATAGGCCTCTATCAGCATGTACCAGCTGTTTGTCTTGGAGATAATTATGCAACTCCTTTGAGCATCAATTTCTCCACTGTAAAATTAGGTTAACAATATTTAATTCACATTCCTATGGGAAGGATTATGTAGAATACATTAGTTAATTAAATAATTAATTCTCACTCCTACTGTGTGCCAGACACTTCGTGGATTCTGAGGGTCAGGCAGGCCCAGAGTTGTTCTCAAAAAGACTAGCTATTATGAATAGAATTCCTCCAAAGTGGTAATTACCATCATAATCATTTTTGCCCTCTAACTTAAGGCCTCTCTACTCTGTGGGAGTTTTGTTGATTAGAAGCAAACAATGCAATACTGTTATCTCTGTCCCTTAAATTTCAGCTTTGTCTTCTAGAATACTAAGTATCAGCTGGAATAGATTTGTAGAATGCTCGTGAACAAGAGGATCTCTGAAGTTGCTCAAAGTGGCCAAAACCTTTATGGCAGGCCATGGGCTTAGGGGTTTGTGAATCCAAGAAGAGTCTGTAGCTTTGGTGAGGAAGAAAGTATATAAAATACTATCTGCAGTAATCTGAATAGACCAAACAGACAAATTAGCTTAGAAAGTATCATTTAAAAGACATCTACCTCAAAATCTCATCTTTAGGAGGTCTGGTGCTGCTTACTTGTATTTGTTTGTTTGTTTTGTTGTTTTTATTGTCTTGACAAGCTGGAGTCTTGCAAAGAGAGAACTACAGTTGAGGAAATATCCCCACCAGAATGGCCTGGAGGCAAGGCTGTGGGCGTTTTCTTGATTAATTACTGATGTGGGAGGGAGCCCACTGTAATTGTGAGACCCCTGGGCAGGTGTCCTGGGGCCATTAAGGAATCAGTCTCAGCAACTCAGGGAGCTGCAGTCCCTTTTCTTTCTCTGCTTTAGTTCCAGTTTCCAGGTTCCTGCCTCACACCTTTTCATGGCACACTGTCAAGAGGAAGTAAATCCATTTCTCCACAAGTTGCTTTTGGCCATGGTGTTTATTACATTAGTGAAAAAAAAACGACCAAGACATGACTCTACTGTGTGCTTTGCCTGGAGAGAAAGACAAATGTCCCTTCCCCCCAGAGAGGACACTAACAACTGTCCGAGGAAACCTTTCTACACGACTCTCACTTAATGAACCAATGCATTTGACTGACAGTTATATAGAGGAAGATGGCTGAGGGGTCATTTATAGGAGCACAGGCGAAAATCACCAGTGGCTACATTACTGAAGAAAATGTCTTTCTGTCTCAATAACCATGAATTGCCTATATATTCTTGGAGATGTGGAAGCCTTGTGAACCCCACCCTCCTCCATGAAGAAGCGCAGGCTCATTTTGTGCGGCTATTGCGCAGGTGATCACTCTGAGACTCCACCAGAATAACAGTTCTGCCACATCTGGAGCACACAGAGCTTTCCATGACACAGCTCTCAAACTCAGCTCAGCCAGTTCACAGTCCTCTTGCCTCTACTTGCTAAGTAATGAGATCACACATGCGCATCACTATTCCAGGCTGCTGCATCCCCTGGCCCCCATCCGGACCTTAGCAGGAAACTGCATCCCCAGCTTTTCCGTGTACTCTTAATGGAATATCCATTTTGACAAGGTCTTACACTGAAGTCCTGATTATACAGATTATAACTTGCTATGTATACCAGGCTGGATTCAAACTCTCAGAGAGCTATGTGCCCCTGTATCCTAAGTGCTGGGACTAAAGGTGCATACCACCATGCCCAGTCTAATACATTTTTAATATTTTGCTTACTAGATGGTGTCTAGATTTTCAGAAAGATGTAAATATGTTCACTTAAAAAATTTAGAAGAGTACATTTTGAAATAATTCATTTAAGGAGATCACAGCGGTGAGTACAGGTATGTCCTGCTAGTAACCAGCAACAGTGCGAGAGCAGCTGCCTTCAGTTTGGGGGGACTGATGCTGCACTGAGCAGCTCAGTGAAGTGTGGACTTGTCTGTGCTTTAAGCTCACACTGCGGAGTTTGTAAGGGCTAAAACAGTCTAGCTGCCTCTCCGCCATCTTTATTCCCTTCTTTCTAAAAACTTATCTCAGTACACACACACACTCATTCACACATACACTGCCTCTTGCCTTCACTGTGAGCTATAGAACATGGGATCTAAAATAGTCTTGCTTTCCATTTATGGGAGAGAATGTCAACTGCCCTTTCCAAATGTCACTTTTTGAATCCCTTTTCATGAAAAGAACTAATTAACAAGCCAATTTCCCAGAAATTAATAGCTCAAGCCCTCTGAAATACATCAGCACATTTACGTGCATTAATAAGTACATTTGTATTATAAGTATGTGCCATGAGGATGTATGACAAATGTCATTGGGAAGCACTTTGGGCGCTGGAATGGAGGGCAGTAGGAAAACACCAGTCTATGGAGGTTTCTGTTTCTCAAATTAGCCGTTCATGCACTTGCAGGCATGAGGTTGGTGCCTTTTGTCACTGTCTTTAAAATCTAATTCTGTAGTCAAATGTCATACATTTTTCTGTTCTTCTGCTCCCTTGCTACTGACGACACACACATGCACACACACATGCACGCACACCCTTCTTTCAGCAGTTGTCACTTTCCGGGACCCATGCAAACCATTCTTGCTTTCTTTGCATTGGTAACCAGTTAACCTGGAGTAATGGAAGACACCAGTGCATCACCAGAGAAAGCACTTTTCTCTTATCACCTCCTTTTACTTGTTTGAAAGACATTTTCTCTTGTCACTGGAACATGCTGAGAGCTCACTCCATGTGTGGCAAGCCAGAAAGAACTACGTTCATCCAAAAGCATCTTTTAGGCAGAGGCCAGTGGAAGTTTACATGCCCTTACACTGCTCCTTGCCTGGAGGTGGAGTAACCTGGAGACCTGACTTCCCATTGGCCTTGAGCATAGCAGAAACCAGCACCAGTTACTCCAAATGGAAACCTACGAATGACTGTTCCACAGGGTTTCTTTCTTTCTCTACCAGTGGATCTTGAAATGAGTCCATACATAAATCACTCAAATCCTGGTCTCTGGTCTGTTTCTGGAACAACCCACATAAAATCAAGCTGCACCTCAGCATCCATTTTCTATAAACTTATATGCGTCTTACATATCAACCCCAGGGTTCTCAGACTACCAAGGAAAACAAGATAATCTCAGGATTTTAGGAACCCAATATAGTTCTTTCTAAACAATGCATAACTATTTTAAGTTATGATTATTCACGCGTGCTTCACCCAGATATGCGTGATGGTCAGTCTCTGAGGACACTTCCTCCTGCGCTGTGTGTTACCACAATGGGTAACATTTTTGAAGGGCCATCAGCTCAGTTTGTACAAACTTTCATGTTTGATTTTATATCTTATGTTTTAAATCATGTTGGTTTTCAGAAAGTTCACATTTCTAAATGAAAAATGGATTTTTAAAAACTTTAATATGATGGACACCCCAGGACCCAGCTTCTGTAGTCACTCATCTGTGACCATTAAATATCTTTCCATAATAGCATTTGCAAAAGAAGTGTCAGAAAGGTTGTACCAATTGCAACAAGATTGGTTAAGAGGATTTATTTCCTGGAGGGTTTTCTCCTCTGCATTCATCGAGAAATGCTGTTTTCTACTGGGCACAGTCATATAGGCCTGCAATCCCAGCACTTGGGAGATAAAGGTAGGATACTCAAGAGTTCAAGGTCACACATGACCCTGTAGTGATGCTGAGACTAGTATGCATTGTATAAAGACCCGCCTCAAACATAATAACAAAAATTCCTGCTGGTAAACATAAAAAAAAACTGAAGATAAATTTTCTTAAAATACATCTAACTTCAGCTACACAATGAGACCCTATTTTAAACAAACAATAACCCCCTGTTTTATTTGGGGATTCGGCACCATGACCACAACAACTCTCATAAAGGAAAACATTTAATTGGGTGTCTTACTGTTCAGAGGTTCAGTCTGTTATCATCATGGTAGGACATGGCAGTGTATAGGGAGAAACAGGACTGGAGAAATAGCTGAGAGTTCTACATCTTGTTCAGGTAAAAAGAAGGAACTAAGGAATTGTGTGATATCTTGAGCACAGGAGACCTCAAAGCCCGCCCCTACAGTGACACACTTCCTCCAAAATGGCCACACCTACTTCACAAAGCCACACCTCTTAATAGTACCACTCTCTGTGAGCTTATGGGAGCTAGTTACATTCAAACTACCACATCCTTTTGGCTAAGCTCCCGTCCCATGGTGGCAGCATCTAGATTATGTTTCTTCCATAAATGAGCATTTGTCACGATTAGGCAAATTTAGTGCACTAACTGAAGATATGAATTTTTCAGAAGGGAACCACCTTTCAGTTGTTAAGAGAACAATTAAGACTTAGAAATAAAAGCATCTCCTACATGTAGTAATAAGGGGAGCAGGCCCTGCTTTTCGTCCAGCCCAGCTCCCGCACGGCTAGCTTATACCCCGAAATAACAACACACAAAT
>LOEQ01000742.1:150140-163540 GCA_001685075.1 Bramus lutescens | reverse complement strand
TTCTTTATTAACCAATGAAAGTAACACATAAGCAGATGACCCTCCTACATCACCTACATGTATTGGTAAACAACATCAGAGAGCATTTCTTTTTTTCTTCTCAAGAAGGCATATAATTAAGTTGACACAAACCAGTGCTTGAATATGTTAGCATGGTGTCAAAGACATATCATTCCTAGCCAGGAAGATGTAATGATAAAAAACTACAGGGAAGAGTATGTAGATACCTTTAAAGTATATGTACATGTATGTGTATAAATGTAAGTAAACAGCTACATACATACATCTAGGACTGCTAACTCAGGCATGGACAAGCAATTTTTGTTTTCTAGCTATTCTGATTGACTTTAAATGTTATGACAAGAAAGAGGATATTTGTTACTGTCAACAAGAAACTCTCAGGTCTAATTGTAGTTCCATATGCTATAATTCCAGGTCATTGCAGGTAGAGGTAGAGGGAAATAAAGAGTCCAAAGCCAGTGCCCATTACATAGTGAGTTGAGGAGCTGGAGGCCAACTTTGAGCAACATGAGACCTTGTTTCAAACAAAACACTATGCAAATAAACAAAAGTGAGATAAATAGTCTTCTAATATGTAGGTGGTGAATCTATAGCAAATGGGGATCACTGATTTAGAAGGCATATAGGCAAAAATATTTTAATAAAAAGTAAATTAGTTGTGGACAACTTGTCATTCCCCTACAACTAGAGTCTGGACAATTCTCTTTGTAATAAAATAACAAATGAGGACTCATAAAGTCGGGGTATGTGATCATCTATTTTTATTTTGGATGAGAGATGTAGTTATTCAAGGCCCCTCAGTTTTAGAATTTTCTACCACCTCATTTTGCTACTACCTGGAACATTCAGTTTCTAATGAATTGTTTGCTCTTCCCACAGTCATTTTCATTTTGTCTCAGGGTAACTGATGAGGGCTGCTTATCTGGTGAATCCCAAGTGGGCCTCTGTCCAAGGGGCTCTCACAGTGAGTTTTTGTCTCGGAGAAAGAACTGTGTGCCAATTATGTGCCAACTTCAATGTAATGACAAATGCCTCTGTCGCATATTTAAGGATGATACCATCTTTCCTTCCTTCCTTCTTTCTTTCCTTATTTCCTTCCTTTCTTCCTTCTTTTTTCTTTCTTTCCTTCCTTCTTTATTTCTAACCTATTTGTGACTTTTTAGTAAAGTCTCGGACATGCAATTTTGGTTATGTTTGTCTGTTCCCTTTTTGCTTTTCTATTGCTGTGAGAAAACACTCTGGCCAAAACAACTTGGAGAAGAAAGGGTTAATTCCATCTGTCCTGGCTAGTTTTATGTGAACTTGACACAAACAAGCTACAGTCATCGGAGAGGAGGGAGCCTCAATTGACAGAATGCTTGTGTATGATCAGGCTGTAGGCAAGCCTGTGGTATAATCTCTTTATTAGTGTTTGATGTGGGGGAGGGCTCAGCTCATTGTGGTTGGGGCCATCCCTGGACTGGTGGTTCTATAAGAAAGCAAGCTGAGCAAGTCATGAGGACCAAGCCAGTAAGCAGAACCCCTCCATGGTCTCTGAATCAACTTCCGCTTCCAGATTCCTTCCCAGACTTCCTTCAATGGTGAACAGTAATGTGGAAGTGTAAGTCACATGAACTTTCTTCCCCATCTTGCTTTTGGTCATGGTGTTTCATCACAGCAATAATAATCCTAAAGAAGATATCATCTTGCATTTCTGGGTAACAGCCCATCCCTGAGGGAAATCAGCAGGAATGTGAGCAGAACCTAGAACATATGTGATGGAGGAATCTTATTTATTGGTTCACTCAATTAACTGCCCTATATAGCGCAGGACAACTTGCTAGGTGTTGTACCACCCACTGTTGACTGGACACTCTCACATCAACCATGAATCAAGAAAATATGATCTGGGCAACACCTCAGTTGAGCCTCCTTTCTCAGATAAGTGTAGGCTGTGTCGGGTTGACAGCCGAAACTGTCCAGGACACCATGATAAATACCTCAGCTGACATCTACATAGAAGGTAAGGATAGAATGAGAACATCAGCATGTTTCACTTTCAATGCAAAACTGACTTGGGCATTAGTCACATTTGCATGGCATTTTTAAAAACAACAGAAACTTGAATGCTGACATATATTAGTCTTTTATTTGACTAGTTTTGTGTTGTTTTTGTTGTGTAATTGAAGAAAGGGGTGAGTTTGGGACTGACTCAAAGAGGTCCATCTGAGTCACCCTGGGATGAGCGAGAAAAGTTGCTAACCTCAAGTATCTTATTATCTCACAGAAAATAAACATATCCAGCAGTGATTCATGTTTAAGAGTGAGCTGTATTAAACAGAAACATAAAGCGCTTTAAGAGCTTGAGGCCAAAAGGAGAGAATTGTCTACAAAGAAGAAAACTATTATGAGTCACTCTCTCTGACTTTATATAAGTTTCTAGAATTTACAGCTTTCTCTTTTGAGCAGCGTTGGGCTGTTGGAGTTATGTGTCCATGGATATACCCTCCTCCCAATAAGAGACAAAATACCCTGGGTACAATCAGAGTATTGGTCTTTATCAGTGGCCACAGAGCTTCTAACTCCTCATTCTGACTTGATAAATCAAGTCTCAGAAAGCAAACTATGATCCCTTTTGCATATCAGTGGAATTGACTCTTACATGTGGGCCTCAGGCTTCCAAAATTCAATTTAGGATACTCAGTGAGAGGTATTACAAACATGAATCCCACACAGGAGCACCATGGCAAGCAAAGGAATTATAGCCACTGCACCAGGAATGTCAGGTTATGACCGCTACAGCATCAGTGAGCATCCTTCCCATGAAACAGAGAGTAGCTAACATTCTTGCAATAGGACACCTATGGGATGCTTCCTTTTTGCAAGAGTTTTCCCAGACTTCATCTTTTCCACAATAAAGAGATAGTTCTTTTATATAACAACCACAAATGTATTTATTATATTTGGATTTTTAAAATATATTTTGAGTGATGTTATGCATTTAAATTGTGATTTCATTTGGCCCTTCTGATTCCTATGGTGTAGAAATTTATTAAGCCACTGTCCATATGTGAACTGAGCTGCAGAAAGATTAAGTAATATGGCTTAGTAACTTTATATTCAATAATTAAGCTAGAGCTCAGTTCTCACTAAACTTATTGGAATTTTGTCAGCAAGGCCTGTGAGGAGATGATAAACCCTTGTGACTGGCACCAGGGCTACTAGAATTGTTTGAATTTTACCTTGTATGAACCCTCTTTTGAATAATTGTCTGCTACATTGAAATTGCCAGGGCTGTATTTTTCTACTCTGTGGCTCCATTTCAGGTTTCCTGTAGAGAATAAAGCATCTAAAGCAAGAATTATGCAATAATAGAGGAAGAGAGGCTGGTGGACTAGTATAAAATTTTTCCATAAGTTTGGTTGAATCAGAGCCTTTTTCTGTAGTCTAGGCTGACCTTGAACTCACAAGGTAGCTCTGACTGTCATCAATCATGTGCCACCTCACAACAGTCCTCCTGGCTCAGGCTCCTAAGTTCTGAGATCATAGACTTGACTCGCCATGCCCAGCTGCTTGTCTGGCTTTGCCATGCGTTAATCTTTTCAAAGCATCTTCCTCTGAAAATAGTGTCATCCATAACCTGAGTTTAAAACCACGAATGAGCTGGGCGGTGGTAGCACACACCTTTAAACCCAGCATTTAGGAGGCAGAAGCAGGTGGATCTCTGAGTTGGAGGCCAGCCTGGTCTACAAGAGATAGTTCCAGGACAGGTCCCAAAGCTACACAGAGAAACCCTGTCTCGAAAAACCAAATAAACAAATAGATAAACAAATAAATAAAACCATGAATGATGGAACTGGGAAGATGGCTCAGCCCAAAGACTTCCTGGTACATGAGCCTGAGTGTCTGAGCTTAGGTCTCCAGCACTCTCATTGGCCGTGGTAATGCATGGCTGTAGCCCCATCCTGGGTGGAACTGAAGCAAGAGGCTTGCTGTACCTCAGTGACCAGCAGGTCTAGCTAGTCAGTGAGCTTCCGATTTAGTGAGATATCCTCTTTCAAAGAAATAAGGCAGAGGGTGATCAAAGAACATGCCCTACACTGACCCCTGGCCTCCATATTGCACCTGCACACATATGCATGCACACATGCACACGAACATATGCGTGCATATAAAACATATGAGCACTGTCTTGCCGGAAGCTAGAGAAATGGCTTAGTGGTTAAGCAGGGTCACTGCTCTTGCAATGGATCCAGGTTCAATTCCTAGCACCCATGTGGCAGCTCATAACCACCTGTAACTTCAGTTTCGGAGAGCTTGATACTCTCTTTGGGCCTTCATGAGCTCCTGCATGCACACACATGTTGCATAAAAGCTCATACAGGCAAACACACATACAAATTAATTAATTAATTAATTAATTAATTAATTAATTAAATTAAAACAACAGCAGTGTATTGTTTGCTTGTCCTATTGTTAATGAAAAATACCTGACAAAAGCAACATAATGAAGAAAGGTTTATGCTGGCTTACAGTTGCTGGGGAAACAGTCTGTCATGGCAGCGACCCTACGGCAGGCAGAAACAGAAACCAACTGATAATTATGCCCATAGTCAGGATGCTGAGTGATGAACAGTTCTGTTAAGTTTGCTTTCTCCTTTTAGTACAGTCTGTACCCCAGTCCACGGAATGGCATTGCTGGTGTTTAGAATGGCCCTCTCTACCTCAGTTAGCCAGATAAAATAATCCTCCATAGACATACCAGGATATATGTTTCCATGGTGATTCTGTCATTCCTACATTAACTTGACAAAATAAAGTAGCACACACATCAAACACACACACACAAACACACTGTGAAACACATTGTGAATAAAATTTCATACAAATTCCTATAGCAGAGGAAAAAAGTGTTAATGAAGAGTGACTAACCTCTGAGGCTTGATACAGTTTCCTCTGGTGGCTTGACTGTGACCTAAATGTTGTTTTATAGTTCATGGAAAAAAGTATTGCACAGATGTTAGAAATTGTACTGGGTGCTTTTAGTGAACCTTTAGATTAGAAGATATACATTATAAATTACAACATATATAATTGCAGACTTAGTGGAAAATTAAAGATTCTTCAGAAGTAATTGTCAAACAACAAGGTTAACATGGGGACTGGTATGGTTAAAAAGCACAAAGATAAATAGGAGTTACTTAGAAAAAGGGGAAACATATACTGTCATCAGCTTCTGGCAGTGTGTTCTACTCAATGGGGTAGCATATTTTGAAGCTCCTGTGCCCCGTGGTATCTTTGAGAACTTTGAAGGAAAAGGTCAGTGTGAAGGAGGGGTGAGGCATGCCACACAAAGCCCTTAGTTATTTTATTTATGTATTGAGGCATAATAAGTCATTGGAAGCCTTATGGGCTATGGCAGGAGCTCTGTTTTTCTCATGACCGTGTGTGTTGGTGGAGCTCAGATGCATGCTTCTTGCATTCACCTCTGGACTCAGGTAGTGTCTGTGATCTCATCTGGGTGAGTGGAATAGCTAGGACCCAACTGTTCCTACATGTTCTCCAGGACTGTCCCCATGCTCTCTCAAGTCAGCAGTCCATCCTGAACTTCTTACGGGGCAGGTAGGTCCTATTAGGTAGAAAGAGATGGTGCCAGACTAGTTTCAAAACCTACCGTTTGTGAGTAGAACTGAGCCAGAGGACCAGCTCAGGTAGATGATGAAATAGAATTTATGTCTTCTGCAACCACTGTATCCTGCCTATCGGCAGAGCGTCCATATAGATGACTCTAAGGATCTTGGACTTGGGATTTGTTTAATAATATATCAGAAATGCCCTGCTTACTATAATCCTGTCTACAACATAGCAAATTAAACAGTATCATCGTCATAGTGTTGTTAAATGTCATAGAGCTGTTAAGGTCAGGCATCAGCTGAAGTCTGTTTTACTGACTGTCAGTCACAACTTCTTCATTTTTTCGTTGTGATGCCTGTGAGAATAGCCAGAGTGTTGGAATTACAACAGTTCAAGTCATTTTGCATAAGTTTTAGGCAAAAATTTTCCATGTTTGGGATATCCGCTTATTGGTTCACACTTTGCCAAAGTTCAGAAAATGAGTTTATAATTTATCAACAAGGTTGTTGATCAGCCTGATCCAGCAAAATTCACTCACTAAAGTTTTCCTAGGCTGACACTCTAGAAGTCCCATTAGCCAAATGAAAAAACATTGTCAGTGACTTTAGACTCTTTTCCTTTGGCCAGCTACCCTTGCCAGTTTTCAGATTCTTTCTAGAAACCTCAAAGACATTTCTCATGGTACTGCATAAATAACTCCTCCTACTACCACTAATGTTCACAGCTTTTCTTCTCCCATATTTTTAGTGGTATTTTCTTCCAGAACTCCACTGCATCTCAGATTAATTCTGTGTTCAGTGTGGAGTAGAAGGTTCTCTTTTTCCTTCCATGTTTAACTCTGAGACCCCGCTTTCTGCTTCCATCAAAGTCCTGATAGCAGTTATAGTGGAATCATGCACGTCCCATAGAAGACTAGGCCCATCCTCCACAGATAAATCAGAATGATATTAGTAGATAGCAAGGGGTAAGTGGTATTCAGAAATTTTTCTTTCCATCTATTAACCGAGGCTGACACTAACTTGAGTTTTTCTGACCTCACATTAACTTAGGATGAAAGTTTCTTCTGGAAACGTCCCTCTTACCAGAAGATGTTCGGGTGCTACATAGGGGTCTGCCAGACATGGTTCTCTCTCTCTCTGAGAGAGAGAGAGAGAGAGAGAGAGAGAGAGAGAGAGAGAGAGAGAGAGAGAGACCTGGGAGGTACAATGAGATTTAGGATTTAATGTGTCTTGTATTCTATATAGTATCATTCTTTGATGGTTGATTTTATGTATCAATTTGATTACATTAAAAAATAACCTCATAGATGACAAAAAATATTTACTTCTTTCTCCTTATCTTTTCATATGTGTGTGTGTTCTGTTTCTCTCAGAAGCATAAAAAATTAATATAAAGAGTATTTTCTGTGGAAATCAAACCGTTTTTATCTTCCAATCTCATGGATTTTATCATATTGTGGTAATCATGACTTCCCCATGAATCAAGAAATACAATATTACAGAATGAAATGACCATGATGATCTGTGTTATCAAGCTGTGTTAGTTGAGCATTAACAATTTTGTGTATCAAAGTTGTTTCAGAGTTTGAAAAGACATAGACATTGAGTCTGGCGAGATGCCTTAGTGGATAAAGGCACTTGCTGCCAAGCCTTAGAATGTGAGTTCTGTCCTGAGAATTCCTTTGATGGAGGTCCTCTCACCTCCATATGTGCATCCTTGCATATCCGTGAGCCCATGAATACACACACACACACACACACACACACACAATTTTTAAGATGTAACTTTAAAAGAAAAATATATGAGGTACAGATATTTTTTTTCCGGAAGAATATTGTGAGATATTTTCACAGTCATGGGGAACATGTGCCAAAATGGAATCCAGTGAGAAAGTAAATGTACTTTGAAAAGAACCTAGTGTGTTCGTATAAGATTTTATGTATGATTAAGACTGAATCCATCTCCCTCCTATTAGCTGATTTGAACTTTCAGGTGGTAGAATGCTTTGGGATAACCAATAACCTCAGGAAATAATAGGGGTACAGAATTGTGCTTTTCCATTATTGAGAAAGTTCATAAATAAAAAGTCATTTTAAACCAGAAAGAGGTTTCTCAAGAAATGAAATTTCCTGAAATTCAAGTGTTCTTCTATTTCTCAATCTTGGAGTCAGATTTTACTTACAAACCTTATTCAAGTAAACAGTAAGAAAGGAGGCGTTATGAGGAAAGGAGACTGGTGGCTACGATGGTTTCCTTTGGATGAGTCATAGATGAATTACGATAAAGGTTAAGTTTTAGAGGAGATGTAGATATTTGACCGTGGAGATTGTTTCTGTGCTGACCTCCTCCACAAAAATGCAGGAGCAAATTTAGTTTTCTGCTTCTCATAATTCCCTGAGCGTACTGAAACCACCAGTCAGTGCTCAACATGCTGTAGCCTAGCTCAGGCACACTGGGGATATACAAGATGGTGCCATAACGTCCTGGGTCTCTCTTAACTCACTTTGGTCACAAGTAGGCTTTAGAAAGCTTCTTTACAGCTCTGTGATAGGCTTTCAGAAACAAGATTTAGAAGCCATGACTTTGATAAGCGCTGTGTTGGCACACGATGTTGACCTCCTCTGTTTGGCTAAAGCTAGCCCCCAACTTAGGCCTGATTCGAGAGGAAAGGGACTAGCCTTCACCTGTTGTTGTGAGCTGTGGTAAACCATTTGAAATCATTTCTAATTCGGTCAAGAACTACCAATCCATTTGTTCATTTAAGTTAGGATGTGGTTACCACATTATAACATAATCACCAGAGCTGGAAGGAGTAAATATTATAAGATAATTTCATCTTTTACTGACAAAACACATTCTGCCATTAAGTACCTGAATGGGCAAGTGGTAATTTCCTTGGCTTCCCTTTTCTCAATAGTTGTAAAATAGCAGCTAACTTGGGAGCCAGGTACTTAATGGCAGAATGTGTTTTGTCAGTAAAAGATGAAATTATCTTATTTATCTTCTAAAACCAGACAAAGTTTTCTTCCTTGATTGTGTTTTCTTAAGTCAGGGTCTCACAATGTAACCCAGAATGTCTTTGAACTCTTGACCTTCCCACCTCATGTTCTGAGTGCAGGGTTTTCAGGCATGCATTATCATCCTCAGCACATTGTTTTGTATGTATGTGATCTATGTAGGCATGAACATGTGTGTGTGGGTGCACATGTTCATGCCTCACATGCCGTGTTCAGAGGAGAATGTTGGGTTTCTTCTTCAATGGCTCTCCGTTTTTGTTTTTTTTTTCTTGGAAAAGCATCTCTTGCTGAACCTGAATCTCTGTTTCTTGTTTTCCAGTGAGGCTGGTGACCATCTAGACCCAGCAATCCTCCGTGTGTCTGTTCCATTACCTCAAGTGTTGGGGTATACAGACCCATGTAGTCACATCCTAGTTTTCATGTAGGTGATGGGATCCAAACTCAGGGAACTGAGCTTACCTGGCTCATTTTACCCACTCAGCCATCTCCGTAGTGGAATGTGTATTTAAACAAATCCTCTGGGAGCTTACGTTATGAAAATCTATAAAATACAGTTTTCTTTACCTTTTTGTTTTGTTTTGTTGGACACGATCTCACTATGTAACCCTGGCTGTACTGGAACTCTCTGGGTAGACCAGGCTGACCTCAAAGTCACAGAGCTCCACCTGCTCCTGCCTCCTGAGTGATGGAATTAAAGGTGTGCACTACTAAACCTGGCTAAATCTACAGTTTTCTATTCCTTGTTCTAACTCCAGTCCAGGTATTATGGTGCCATAATAATTATAGTTGGGCACCTCTTCACTTTGTTGGTTTCATTTGAGTTTTCCTTGTCAAATTCTATAGCCATTTAGATCAGATCACTCATAGTCCCTATATTTAATATGCATTCTATACTTCCATTGCCCATTCTGCAGGATTCATGGTCTCATTTAAAGCTGGGCTTTGTGTTGTCTTTCTTCTTCCTTCCTTTAGATGTTTTATGTCCCTTATGTCTCCTCTCAAAGTGAAGCTGGTCATGTAGACTCCCTACAAAGTGCATGGTTGCTTCTTTCTCAAGACTCAATTACTCTTAACATTTTTGATTACTTATCTCTTTCCATGACATTTGCAAACTAGAGAAAATAAAATATAAAATACACAATTTTTCTGTCCAGAGAGATAGTTTATATTGGTGTTGGACCCCAACACTATGCAATTGTAATCTCAGCACTAGGGAAGCTGGAGATGGAAGACTGTGGCTTTGATGCTAGACTTGGCTTCCCTCCAAATGCCTATGCCGATGTATAGCAGTTCATTGAATCTGGCTAATTTTGATGTGCGATGTCTATTTTGCAAGGTTTTTGAAAATAACAAACTTCAAAGGAACTTTAAAAATGAGTAACAACAGTAAAAACCTTTGGCTATTTTTTTTGAGTTCAGCTTTTCATCCCACATAACTTTATTACATTCTTTAAATATTCTTTGATTGATTTTAAAATGCAAAGCATTTTGGGGGGGCAAAAATGTTGAGCACGTGCCATCTGGCAGGCATTAAGCTAAAGGGGTAGATTCTGTACCTGACTTCACTATAGTGATAGACTGGGGCAAATGTTTGTCCTTAAAGAACCAAAGACCAAATATTTTCCATGTGCACGCCATATTGTCTCTGTTGACTCTGCTCAGCTCTGCCACAGTTTCATGGAAACAGTCATAGATAATTCAGTGGGCATGAGTCTAAACCACAACAAGTTGATTTATAAAAGTCAGCAGTTGGGCCAGTGACAGTAGTGTGCTACTCTGGGATGTAGCACATACATTCTCTCTGGCCACAATGCAATAATTGTTATGGTAGAATCACACAGGCACAGTAGGAATACTAATACAGGCATCCAGATGTTCTCTCCGAGGGCATTTTGCCTGACCTTCATAGTAAAAATCTGGAAAAATCCACAAAATGTCATGCTGAAATGTATTCATCATAAGGAAAAAAGCTTCTGTCAGTCTGTTGCCTTAAAAAAAAATTCTCAGTATTTCCAAACTGGTAGCCTGGAATTAATTTTAGTTTCTCAATAAATTAATCAATTTTTCTTAGTAAATGAGAGATATAATTCATTGTATTTGAAAATGTATTTTCAGTCTGGAGTTAGCTTTTTATAGTGTCATTTCCTTCCCAATGAAGGCATTTAGTTGAAGTCTTCCAGTGAAGAAAAAGTACAAATTCCATAAATCAGAAACTCCTCATTTATTTGTAGGGTCCATCTCATCTGATGATATATTTAAAAAATAGTGCTTCACATAGCACTATTTTAAGACCACCATAAATTAGGGATCAAAAGATCTAGGGCCCATGCACAGGTGGCTCCAACCCAAAAGTACAATAATTATTTGCTCCTTAGCATGGGAAATACTGGACAAGTGTGCAGTCACTAGAGGTGAGAGTTAGACACAGTATCCAGAGATTAGCAGAAGAGTAAACATGCTTTAGGTCTTGGGGAGATGATGCACTTACAGCATAAGAAATATAGACTCCAGACAGCTTCCTTTCCAGAAACTGTTTCCTTGCCAGGAGAATTGAGGCATTTTAGAATTCTGGCATTTCACAGGCTGGAATAAGAAATTAAAAAAAAATCCTTCAGTGTACACACAGCCCTGTGCAGTAAAGATGCAGACTGTACCAAACACCCATAAATGATGTAGAACAAAGTTCAGGCTGGAGTTGGAGGGGGTAGGGGCACCTCTCAGGTTTTCAGAGATTGGGTAGAAAACTGTTACAGAACCTTCTAAGCTGATGACCACCTATGTACCTTTTAGACATTTTAAAAGTCATGTGCTCCTTTCCTGTAGTAGCAATCAGATATAATTGGTTTAATTGTCATAAAAGTCCCTGAAATTTTACTTTTGATGTGGGCATAGAAATTGTAATTTTCATAGCAAAGACGTGGGACAGTGTGGCTTTTCTGGATAAGCCGTGGGACTGGATGCTATTAAGCACTTCTTGGTTTACTAAAGTGTTTGCTGAGTGCCTGACCTCATGGGATCTATTTGATGGCCACAATGGGGTTTCTTGAGCTTTTCTTGGGAAAGTACACCATCAGAGGGTTTTTAAATGGTGGTTCTAACAGCCTGACATAAGAAGATTCTGCCAAATCAGGTTTGGTGGTGCACATGATTCTAGCACTCAGGAGGCCAAAGAGACTGCCATGATCTCAGGATGAGGCAGGGCAACAGAGTGAGTGGCAGGTAGTCAAGGCCATATAGCAAGACTCCGTCTCAAAAAATAAGTAAGTAAGTAAATAAATAAATAAATAGTAATTCAGTCCATCAGTAACAATACTTCCTGTTCTGAATTTTTATTGACTTAAATTGCCTCAATAAAATATGCCTGTGACTCCAGATCAGCACCAAACAGACTATCTCATAGAACAGAAGGACAGGATGTGAGGTATGCATTTTGAAACTGAGGAGATGCTCCTGGCTGTAGGTTGATTGGTACAGCCCCCTGAGAGGATGAGGCATCACAAGCATAACCTGCAAGACATAATCTCATAGCTCTGGGAAAATCTACCCATGTAGGCGCTCTTGTACATCATGTAAGCTGTACAACTCTTTGGTGTGATCCTGGGTCAAACCATTATTCCTTTATCACATTTAGCTTCCTTGCATATTGCTTTAATTTGCATGTTTTAAGTACCTGTGATATGACACACTCTATGTTAAGTGTAGTGTTATACAAGCCAAATTATATGTCCCTGTAATTGAGTGCTTATCCTATGGCATCCCTTTTACTAAGTGCTTGTATTTATTAATAATGACAACAACTCCATAAGCCAGGATTTGTTGTTTTAATTTTTCTTTTTTGATTTTTATTGAACTCTACATTTTTCTCTGCTCCCCTTCCTGCTTCTCCCCTCCTCTTCAGCCCTCTCCCAAGGTCCGCATGCTCCCAATTTACTCAGAAGATCTTGTCTTTTTCTACTTCCCATTTAGATTAGATCTATGTATGTCTCTCTTAGAGTCCTCATTGTTGTCTAGGTTCTCTGGGACTGTGGTTTGTAGGCTGGTTTTCTTTGCTTTGTGTTTAAAAACCACTTATGAGTGAGTACATAAGGTGTGGGAACCCTTCTGTCTATGTGTTGCTTTTATTGGTTAATGAATAAAGAAGGGCTTTGAGCCTATGGCGGGGAGGAACAGAACTAGGTGAGGAAAGCTAGGCTGTATCTTAGGAGAAAGAAGGGCAGAGTCAGGGAGCCACTAAGGAGCCGCCACCTAGACAGATGTGCTGAAATTTTGCTGGAAGGCCATGACCTCTTGGTGATGCACAGATTAATGGAGATGGGTTGAATTAACATGTAAGAGTTAGCCAATAAGAAGTTAGAGGTAATGAGCCAAATATTGATCTAAATAATATTGATTCTGTGTGATTATTTGGGGGCTAAACAGCCTGGAATCAACAAGTGGCTCTCTCCTTACAACATACATATGATAATTGTCTTTCTGGGTCTGGGTTACCTCACTCAAAATGATGCTTTCTAGCTCCATCCATTTGCCTACAAATTTCAAGATGCCCTTATTTTTTTTCTGCTATGTAGTACTCCATTGTGTAAATGTACCACATTTTCCTTATCCATTCCTTGGTGGAGAGGCATTTATGTTCTTTCCAGGTTCTGGCTATAACAAACAATGCTGCTATGAACATAGTTGAGTACATGTCCTTGTGGCACAATTGAGCATCCTTTGGATATATACCCAAAAATGGTATTGCTGGGTCTT
>LOEQ01000742.1:139157-149934 GCA_001685075.1 Bramus lutescens | reverse complement strand
TTTGCTTTATAGAAGCTTTTCAGTTTCAGGAGATCCCATTTATTAATTGTTTCTCTCAGTGTCTATGTTGCTGGGGTTCTATTTAGGAAGTGGTCTTCTGTGCCAATGCATTCAAGTATACTTCCCACTTTCTCTTCTGTGATGTTCAGTGTGACTAGTTTTATGTTCAGATCTTTGATCCATTTGGACCTGAGTTTTGTGCATGGTGATAGATATGGATCCATTTTCATTCTTTTACATGTTGATATCCAGTTATGCCAGCACCATTTGTTAAATCTGCTTTTGTTTTTCCATTTGATTTTTTTTTGCTTCCTTGTCAAAAATCAGGTGTTCGAAGGTGTGTGGATTAATATCCAAGTCTTCGATTCGGTTCCATTGGTTCTCCTGTCGGTTTTTATGCTGTTTTCAGTACTATAGCTCTGTAGTAGAGTTTGAAGTCAGGGATTGTGATGCCTCCAGAAGTTCTTTTGTTGTTTTGTTGTACAGGATTGTTTGGGCTATCCTTTTTTTTTTTTTTTGCTTTTCTATATGAAGTTGAGTACCATTCTTTTGAGGTCTGTGAAGAATTTTGCTGGAATTTTGCTGGGCATTGCATTGAATCTGTAGATTGCTATTGGTAAGATTTCCATTCTTTACTATGCTAATTCTACCTACCTAAGAGCATTGGAGATCTTTCCACTTTCTGATGCCTTCTTCAATTTCTTTCTTCAAAGATTTAAATTCTTGCCATGCAAGTCTTCCACTTGTTTGGTCTGAGTTACTCCAAGATACTTTATGCTATTTGTGGCTATTGTGAAGGATAATGTTTCTCTGACTTCTTTCTCAGCCCATTTATCATCTGTGTACAGGAGGGCTACTGATATTTTCTCAATTAGAACATAGGACGACGTAATGACTTTCACAAATACTCAACATCAAGTTGCTTGGTAGAATTTTTGGGGTTGTTTATGTAAACTATCATATCATCAGCAAATAGTGAGAATTTGACTTCTTCTTTTCCAATTTGTATCCCCTTGATATGCTTTTGTTGTCTTTGGATTGTAAGTTCAAGGCCAGTCTGTATTACATATAGAAACTGTCTTAACAAACCACAACAGCAATCAGACATCAGGTGCAGGGGCTTAGGATATGGCTCAATTTGTAAGTGGCATTAGTCCATAAGCATTGGCACTCAGAGTACCCCCTTGAAAAAACAGACACTGCTGTCCACTCTGTAATCCTCATGCTGGGAAGGCAGAAACTGGAGGATCCCTCGGAATTCCAGGTCATCTAGTTTAGCTGAATTAGAGACCCTGTATCAAAAATAAGGAGAAAGATATGCAACTTTGACTTCTGGTCTACACACATGCACACACACACACACACACATGCACACACACACGCACGCACACACACGTGTACAAGCACACACATACATGCACATGTATACACACACAGACACAGGAACATGAAAGGATGTATACTATTAATCACTAAAATGATAGCATCCTGTGTCAGATAGCCCTTAGATAATTTCATTGTTTGTATATGAAGAGATAAGAGTTAAAAAGGCAAAAAGCCATTATGAAAATTGTTTTAGCTTTGAAGATGACCATGAAAAATTTGAAGGAATTCTAGGTCCATGCCTTAGGAAATACTTCTACATATATATGATTGCTGTTCAATATTGTGTAATTAGTATTCTATATCTGTCTCTTCGTGGATGTAATGTAATTATTTCTACTTAGCCTCTTTATTATTAACTTCTATACAGTTGGCTGTCACAAATAAAACCCAAAGACTAATTAGGTTTATTGGATGTCTATTATCATAGCTTTTCCAGACTCTTCAGAAAAATCCAGTGCCATAAAGTCAACAATAGACTGGCATATAATAGGAGACTAAAGAGACACAGTAGCTAAAAGCAGTGTCTTGACATTAACTGGGTCTTCTCTGAAAAACAATTTAAAAACTCATTTTAAATTTAAAAAAATTTCAATTATGTGTATATACACACATCTTGTGAGGGTATATGTAAGAATAAGTGCAGTGCCCATAGAGGTCAGAAGGGGTCACTGGAGCCCCTGGAGCTGGAGTTAACAGGTGGTTGTAAACCACTTGATGTGTGTGCTTGGAATCAAATTCTGGTCCCCTGCAGGACTGGAGTGTATTCTTAACCTTTGAGCCATTTCTTTTGCCCCTGAAAAAAGAAACTAATTAACAGAGTCTGGAGAGAGTCTGGAGCACTATTTGTTCTTCCAGAGGATTCAAATTCAATTCCCAGCACTCACGTGGCATTTAAAAACTATTTGTAACTCTAGTTCCAGGGGATCTGATGCCTCTTCTAGATTTCAAAGGTACTGTATATACTTGGTGCACTGCGTCCCTACATGCAAAATGTCCATATACATAAGATAAAACTAGATCCCCAAAACCACAAATTTAAAAAGATATTCTTAGACAATATATAATATTTGTGATATTATTGAGTTAATTTTATTCTGTATAGTAATGGCATCAAAACTATTTAGGAATCTTCCCACACCCTTTATATTTTCTTTTGATTTGTGTGCGACAGTGTCTTGCTATAAAACTTAGACTAAAATGTTCTGTGTATCCCAAGCTGGCTTCAAACTCAGGATCCGCCTGCCTTCACTTTTATGAGATATCTGCTGAGGTATTAGTGAAGAGACTTTGAAATCTAAAAGATAACCTCAAGTATTTATTCAGCTATATCTACCGTTAGCTGATTATGCATTTATGTAGAGAAATAGAAAGTGATAGCATAAGAATGGTATATGTTAACAAGTGATTCTAGTATTGATAATACTGGCAATTATCAAACTATTCTTCTTTACCATTGGCTTGATGTTTTTCATAATAAAAAGTTGGAAGATAACTGAATTTAATCAAATGGTATCAAAATGAATAATTATTTCTAAATTGTTATCTAAAGGAGTAATGAACTAGGTTGTTTTGTTGCTAATTTTGGCTTTTGGGGACAGGGTCTCACTGGAGGCCTGGATGGCCTGGCACTTACTCTTTATATCAGGCTAGCTCAAACTTATGGTGGTCCTCTTGCCTTAGCCTCTGGATGTTAGGTGACTGCACGTTTCACCACAAGCAGGTGGTAAAGCATTGTTCTGAGAAGCATTTTCTGGCACCCTGCCTGTAAATGACATATTTCAGTGAGCTATTGATGAGGAGCACATTAATCTAAATGGGCACTTTTATGTTTCTACTTCTTCTGATGTTGTGTGATGTGGCCTTAGACAACCTCTCAAGGTTGGTCACTCTTATCTGGAGAATGGATGACCATAATGGGCTGGTGATAAGGTTGTTGTAAAAATGAAATTTATGTTATCTATAAAACTCTTTACCCCAGTGCCTGGCAAATAAAAAGCATTCAAATTTCATCTTTTATCATCTGTCATTACAGATTCCAAGCCTCTGCTTCATTCAATGAGAAAAACAAATAGAAAAGCACCACACTCAATCACCTCTGTTATATTACATTGAAATGCGGTCTCTTACTTCAAGCCTAGTGCAAGTCCTTAGGAACCATTTGAAAACATCTGTAAGAATTACTTGCAATTAACATGCAAATTATTATAATACATTATTTTAACCATAAAATACGCTTCTCTCATGTTTAACATTCTGTCTGGAAGCTTGTTCTAACAATGTTTTGCCTTCAGTGTTTCAAACCAGAAAGCCCTATCTTGAATTACCATTTACTGAAATTATTGGAATCTCAATTGATGTCTTTTGATGCATTTGAGAAAATTCAACTCATCTATTTTTTGGATAGAATTTTAAGTTGACTATCCTCAGTTGTATTGTTCTTGAGTTCACACTACTGGCAGACAGAGAATTCTTAGAAAGCAGATTAGTCCCATGATAGAAATTATCTGGTGTTTAAAGAACAATAGATCTCTGAATTTTAAAGAACAGAATGTTTTCAGAGTAACTAATGAGCAGGAAATCACTCTTCTTTTTCTGATGAATGATTTTCCGTTTTAAGTCCAGAAGTGAATCAGGTGTTACTGGTCATTTCTTATATTTTTCATCTTTGTGTATGGTGTAGTGTGGGATGTGTGTGTGTGTGTGTGTGTGTGTGTGTGTGTGTACGTACATGTGCATGCATACATATATGTGTGTGTCCACATGTGCATGTGCTTGCATACATGTATGTGTGTGCATGTGTGTATCTGCTCTCGAACATGCATGTGCGTGCACACATATGTGTGTGTGCATGTGCGTGTGCGTGTGCATGTGCATGTGTGTATCTGCTCTTGGAGGGCAGGAAAAAGGCTTCGGGTGTCCTATTCTGTCACTCGCCACCTCATTCCTTTGAGGCGGGGTCTCTCAGAACCCAGAGTTCAGGTTCAGTTACACTGTCAGCTGGCAAAGGCTCAGCAATTATTCTTTCTCTCAACCCTGCAGTGGTGCTGGGAAACAGATGTAGGTGCTGGGATCTGAACTCCAGACCCCAGGCATGTACAAGTGTTTATACCTGCTGAACCATCTGTCTACCCCCCACAAAGCTGTTCCTTCCTTAATGCTTCTTCTTATAATGGAGACTTCATTTATATTAATAAATGGTGCTCAATTCTTTTGTTCTGGAAATAGAACCAGAGCCTTGTGCGTCTTAGAAAAGTGCTCTATCGATGAGCTAAACCTACAGTCACAGCCCAGTGTTTTGAAATTTTAAAACATGATAAGTTAAAAATGTCCTCCTAACTCCAAACATTTTTGCTTTCATTTAATGTCCTGCACAGTTAAGGAAATACTATTTTTTTTCTCACGGATAGTAGCTCTCATGAAAACATACCATATTTTCCATAGAGTGTATATTTAAACAGAAGTTGTCACATAGAAGTAACAGGAGTTTTTAAGACAGCATCCAATCATAAAACTCAGTTGTAGTGTGTATTTTCCACAAATACTCAATGTGGAAACATCAATTCATCTCACATCTCAGGAGCTGAAATAGAGTTCATCAAAAGAAAAAGGAAGGGGTGTGATTCTCAACCCGCAGAACTCAGGGAACCAGCTTTCTCTATCCGAGCTCTGGTTCTCGACTTTCCTAATGCTGCAACCCTTTAATACAGTTCCGCATGTTGTGATGACCTCCAACCATAAAATTACTTTGTTGCTAAGTGTAACTATGTTACTGCTCGGAATTATAATGTAAGTATCTGATATGCAGCCCTCAAAAGATCCACAGGTTGAGAACCACTGCTCTATTGTCTTCTGTCCCTTCCAGCTCTTGAAATTGATTGCCTTCTAGAAATGAAATCTCCCTCGCTCAGGTCAGGGCAGTAAGTCTGGTGGAGGAGGTGGTCCTGGGTGAATTGCTGTGCCTCTGCATAAACCCTGAAAATCCATCAGTATGCTTTGCCCTAAGTAATGGGAATCAGAGTGACATGTTACCAGCAGGGTGTTCATGCTTCTTTCACAGCTGTGGGCAAAGGCTTCTTTCATTGCATTCCCGAGACTGTGCCATAAATCAGGTATCAGACACACGATGCTCTGAAGCCTGCGTAAATGGGATTGTAGTCTTAAACCCCAGACGGCATTTCCATTAGACTTTTGGAAAATAAATGCTAATGAGTTTTAGCTTATGATTTATTACTTCACAAATAAATGAAGTTTTGGGTGAACGTGGTGGTGCATGTCAGTAAGGCTAGCATTTGGGAGGCTGAGACAGGTGGATTGTCATGAGTTCAAGGCCAGCCTGGAGTACAGCATGAGACCCTGCCTCAGAAAACTAAGCAAACATATATATATATATAATTTTTAATTTGTACTTTTGACATCATTCAGGAATTCTGCTTGCTGTTTCATGGGAAGAAGTGAGAACTGGGTGAGAGGAAGAGACCTGACATTTGCATCATAGCCATGAGAGGCTTAGTTTGAGCCTGTCTAAACTGAATGTGTCTCCTCAAAGCAAAACCGTTACAATCCAGGGAGTTTCTAAAATAAAAGGTTTATTGAAGCCCACAGATGCTAGCCAGGAAAACAATGGCCCAAGTTGTATTTTCTGCAGTGACCTGCACGGAGCAAGTTCAAAATGCCATCCAGCATGGGGCAAAGGTTGGAGAACTTTTTGTTCATTTTGTAGAATAAATTTGCATTGACTGTGCTGAGGGGACAGGGTAGCTCAGAGTTCAGAGGGGATGAGGTGAAAGGGTAGCACACAAGGGCGAGCAATGGTGCAGCATAGACTATTGACCGTGTTGAGGGGTGGGGTATCTCAGACCTTGGATGGGAAAGGTTGAAAGGGTAGCTTAAGCAGCGACAAGCAACAATGCAGCTTAGACTGGTTTGGTTCGATTAATAGTCAGCCTAGTTTATGTAGAAACATGAGACAGATGATCCTAGTATTTGGACTGAGGAAATTTAAAGCTTTAACCATTATCCCAACATAAAATGGTCTTATTCTTTGGGTGCATAGCTGTCCCCACTCCTTGCGTTCCCTCTCTCCTTTTCCTGTCGTCTAGCCATTTGTCATAAAGTGTCAATGAAGGAAACACCTCTGACCGCGAAGGAACAAAAGAGATGACTTATTCTGGGAGCAAATAGGAGTGACCATAGCCCCAGAACGCAGATTTGTGTTTCCCCAAATATCATGTTCTAATGAGTTGGCAACTTTGTTACTTTTGGTGATGGGTACATCAGGTAGGTGGATTATAGCAAAGCAGGGGAAACTGCTCTAAGCTTCAGGTGCTCTCTTAGAGCATTTTTAGCCCTTCAGTGGGTGGAAACTAGGGTTCCATGGGATCTAACTAACAGTCACACAGATGTTGGGTCATATACAGAAGATGGTTATTACGAGTGCGAAAGATGCCCTAAGATAATTTGGCTCCGAACTTGTAGCGTGCCAACCTCTCCACATCACTGAAGTTCTAATCAGCCGATCAGACTTTATAGTCACAGCTTTTTTCTGGGAATTCTCGTTCATGCCGCTTAGCACATCTCGGAAGTGTTCCCGTATCACTGTTGTAGGAAGCACTCACAGTCAGCGCCTCCATAACTTCACTCAGGAACAGCTGCTGACCTTCCAAATTCTCAATCGCACTCACACCACATACAGTTCTTGGGTTTAGTGTGTTTTCATTCTAGCAGAAAACACAGGCTATCAAGAACAGATATTATCTAATTACAGGTACAGTCAGAACTCAAAGGGGCTGGGTGTTTCCCGGAAGCAAAAATGTCTGTCTAGTGTGTCCTAGGCTAGACCCACCAAGACTTTGCACTAAAGAAAGCCAAAAAGAACCTTGATAGGAGACTCTGACTTGGTCAGGGAGGGACTGAGGACAATAATTGTTGAATGAATACTTTCAGGTCCTAAGGATTTGTCAATTAAAATATTGTAAAGGGTGGATAGGGATAAGGACATTGAAAATGGTGTGCGTGGGAGAAACTGGGAAGAGGAAGTGGAGCTGGGTGGAATCTGGTGAGAGGAGTCTAAAGAGGGAGAGTGGCTGTCTCTCTATCAAGGCTCAGGCCCTCAAAGTCACGTAAGTCAAGAGAAGTGTGGATTCTTTGAGAGTCTCAGAACACTAAACTCTTATTTGCAACACACTGTGGCTAGTTTTATGTCAACTTAACACAAGCTTGAAACATTAGAGAAGAGGGAGCCTTGATTGAGAAAATACCTCCAGGAAGATCTGTTTGTAGATTACAGACCTGTAGGGTACTTTCTTAATTAGTTATTCATTGGGGAGGGTCCAACCCATTGTGGGTGGTGCCATGCCTGGGCTGGAGGTCCTAGTGTCTGTAAGAAAGCAGGCTGAGCCAGCCAGTAAGCAGCATCCCTCCATGGTCTCTACATCAGTTCCTGCACTGACTTCCTTCTATGATGGACTAAGACATGAAGCATAAATCAGAAAAACCCCTTCCTCCCCAGCTTGCTTCCAGTCATTGTGTTTGCCAAAGCCATAGAAACCCTGACTAGGACAGAAATTGGTGCCAGATAGTGGGGTGCTGTTGTGACAGACTTGACCATGCTGCTTTTGAGAGCAATGTGGAAAGACTTTAGCATCTGACCTATGAAAGCCATGAGTAATGAGAGCTTAGTAGGCTGTTGTGTAAGAGCTTGGAAGACGCGAATGTTGAAAGCAGTGCAATGGAAGCCTGGCTTGTGAAGTTTTAGTGGGAAACAAAGACTTTATTAGGCCATTTGTGTCAAGAATCTGTGGTGTCTGGACAGCAGGAGCTGATGTATAAGCTGGGGTTAATAAGAAACCAGAACCACTAAAGTAAAACCTTTGCTTTCCTGGACAATAGATGCTGGTCAGCTGGAGCTGAGAATCAGTTGTGATTTAAAAGAGACCAACATTATTGAGGTGAAGTCTTTTGGGAAGTGTTCTTTAGGGTCATCACAAGGAAGCTGTATTCCAGAGGCACCCAAGGTCGTACCTTGTGCTGGCATCTAAACTTGGTAATTTGACATCATCCAGGTAGTCCTGGTTTTGAAGACATAAAGGGGTCATGGAGAGAAGCTGAGGCTTGGTGCTATGTGTCAGGGGTGGAGTTTCTGAAGAGAACCGAGGAGAAGCTATTGGTGAAAGTGCAGCCCAGTTGCAGCAAGAGAGCGCAGCTTTTTAGAGGTGACAGTATCATGTGATGACCACCAAGAACGGTGGAGTGGAGAAAGACGGAGCCCAGAAGACAAGCTCTCTGTGCTGCAGAGAAGTGAGCAAACCCTTTGGAAGTGCCCAGAGGTCATGTGTAAATCCAAAACATTTAACATTTATGGTTCAGTTTTATTTTGATTTGATTGCGACTGTACCTTGGTTCTTCTCTTTTGAAATAAGAAAAAATTTAAATTATTTTCAATTTTATAGGAGCCTGTGGTTGAAAGACTTTCAACTGCAAAAGAGACTTGGGATTTTTGAAAAAGAGACTGAATTTTTTTTAAAAAGTATAAACTTATAAGACTGCAGAATATTTTAAGTTTGTAAAATGTTTTGTAATATGATGTTTATATTAGTTTGTGATCTTGGAGGTGAACAAGAAAGGGAAGGTTGTGGTGTAACAGTGATGTGTTGACAAGAGGTTAGTTGTTCTGGGATAGGATTTTTTTTTTTTATCAAACTAGAAACAAGTTAGCGTCATCAGAGGGAAGGGAGCCTCAGTTGGGAAATGCCCCAGAAATCTGGCTGTAGGCATGCTTATAAGACATTTCTTAATTAGTGATTGATGCAGGAGGGCCCAGACCATTGTGGATGGTACTATCCCTGGGCAAGTGGTTCTTGGCTCTCTAAGAAAGCACTCTGAGTATGCCAAGATGAGTGAGCCAGTAAGCAGCACCCATTCATGACCTCTGCATCAGCTCCTTTCTCCAGGTTCCTGCCCTGTTTGATTTCCTGCCCTGGCTTCCTTTAGTGATGGATTCCATGTGGAAGCGTAAATCAAACAAACTCTTTCCTTCCTAACTTGCTTTTGGTCATGGTGTTCATCACAGCAATAGAAACTCTGCTTAGGCCACATAACATCTCCTTGCTAGACATCAAACACACCGATGAGTCCTTAAATTACACCTTACCCTTTCTGTGGATTAAATTACATCTTACCCTTTCTGTGGATGGGGCGGGTTGGGTGAGGTGGGGGAAATCAGGAGGAGGGGAAGGAAGGGAAACTGTGGTTGGTATGTAAACTGAATTTAAAAAATAATAAAAAAGAAAATTGAGAAAAAATATGTGATCATTATCTATAGATTCGTAATCAAGAAATGAGCTTTCATCTTTCATGCTGACATATTTGTTGTAGCAAGCTGCCGTGCAGGTGTTCAGCATCATGCTCTGTTTTGTTTTCCAGCGTTCCAACATTCCAGAGCCTTCCTGATGAAATCCTCAGCAAGTTGGCCGATGTCCTCGAGGAGGTAATTGTTTTGGTCCTTTGAACTTCTTGAGATGAAACCCAGACTGCAAGTCAGACTAGGCTGCTTTCTCTCACAGCTCTGGGATGACATGTACGAAAACGGCTGAAGGACCTTGCCAGTTTGTTCTGAGCTCTGGGATGAGCTATAGATTTGACTTCAAATTAAGAGCAGCTTAATACACCCACTATTAATACACAGATAGACACAGGTGTGTCAGTTATCAGGGAGGAAACATCCCATTGTAGTAAATATAATGTTATTTTGATGTCTATGAATGATACGCTGGCACTTTTCTTCTTTCTTCAATTAATTGTAATTGTTGCTACTCTGAGATTAACAAGTTTACAAAAAAGAATTAGTAGTGGGTCCATATATTCGAAGCATGTATGTTTATTTTGCATATATAATTTCATACCTGAATGTGGAATGTCGCAGTCTTTTCTTTGAACCCACGGTGTTGAAGAAGATGAGAAACAGTAGACATGAGTCTTGTCATGTTCCACAGGGACCCTGCTGAGAGAGGAAAGGAACTTCTTCCCCTCACACAGAAGCTTGGCACTGGATTGAAAGCATCCTGCTCCCTCCCTGACTGCAGGAGATCTGACTAGATAGTCTTCCTGAACAGCAAAGTTCTCTCTAGAGAAAGAACTAGAAACACCCAGGTGCTTCTGGGTCTTTATTGGCTGTGGAGAAAATAATTTCAGAAGGAACACTGTACAATAGCAAATATCTGTAACCCCCAATGTTCAGGAGGCAGAGGCAGGAAGAGCCTTGGCTCTTCAACATCAGCCTTGGCTACATAATGAAATCCAGGCTAGACTCAGATACATAAAACTCGTCTCCAAAAACCATAAAAAAAGAAAGAAAGAAAGAAAGAAAGAGAGAGAGAGAGAGAGAGAGAGAGAG
>LOEQ01000742.1:120904-135344 GCA_001685075.1 Bramus lutescens | reverse complement strand
CTCTCTCTCTCTCTCTCTCTCTCTCTCTCTCTCGCCTGGATTCAGGTTCCAAATGGGCAGATAATTGAACATAACCAGGACTGTTATTTTTTCCAAGAGAAGATGATTGAGGAAACAGATAATTGAGGACAAGTGCAAGAATGATCAGAATGTTTGATTCTGGAAATTGGACGGGGCCAAGCCAGTGACAAAACACAGCATCAGTGGATTTTAATCTCATGAGTTGAGGAATTTTTGGAGTAAGGTTGTGAGAGCAGCTGAACCTGATAGAAATAGAAAATATTTTTGTCGCTAAGTAAAGGCTATATGGGCAAATCTGTGGTCCATTCATAAAACCTTAGTTTGAGGCTTATTGAAGTAAGCTGGCCTATGATTTATTGATCTCTTTCATGTGTGACCAGACAGTGAACTAGAGCATGGCTGCATTTGACTTCTGTGTCCAAATATAAAAGAAATTCATCAAAGAAGACTGGATGTCTTTCTCTCTGAATGTGCTGCTCTGTAAATGAAAAACTGTGGGCCTCTCAGTTTTTGCTTGTCTCTGTGGAATACAATGTGCACGTGTACTCACACACACACACACACACACACACACACACGGGTATACATGTGTGGGGTGTATGTCTGCTTCAAACAAACTGAAATACAAATTCATTAGCCCCCAATCAACCTCTTTATAAAGCAAAACAAAACTAGGAGCCCATGAAATCCTTTAATCATTTTCTTTCTTCTCCACAGCTGTGAAATATTTGTGCCGTCTTATATAAAAATAGCTCTAACTCAGACTCCAAAACATTCCCATGTTTTGTGCTGTATTTTCTTTCTTTTATTGTGTGTATGTGTGTGCATCGTATGTGCCAGTTCTTGTAGGTGTGTGCATAAGTGTCCATGTGTACAAGTGCATGTGTGGAGGCCAGAGAGATAAACAGTGGGTGTTTTCTTTGATCTCCATTTTATATATATTTTTTGAGACACAGTCCCTCAGAGAACTGGAAGCTGATCGATTCAGCTACACTTGCTGCACACTGAGCTCCAGGGATCCTCTTTTCTATAACTGGAATCATGGGTGTGTGCGGCCACACCTGCCTTCCTCCTGGGGGCCTCAGATCTGATCTCTGGTTCTCATGCTTCCAGGGCAGGCACTTTATGACTGAGCCATCTCCCCAGTCTTGAAGTCGCATTTCCCAGTCAGAGGTTATATTGGATATTTGAATGGCTAACCACAAGGACACATACAAATGACAGCAGGCAATTTAGTCCCAATCATTTGTTTTTAGGACACACATGCAAAGTAAATGTACCAAATACAAGGTAGGTAATTAAATATGCTACCTAGCGCAGACAAAATGCTTAACTAAAGTTAAATAAATAAGAAAAATGAGAAGTTTTATTGGAATAACTAATTGAATAAAGAAAAACAAATCTGAAAGACTAAAAGCAATAGCAGCATCACTTAACATCAAAGACTAAGGTGCTCACAAAATAATTCAGCTTTTTACCAATACCCAGGAACTGAAAGAAACCCAAATTATTTCATAAGAAATATTATAGCCAACAGGTAAGTTTACAGCTTTGTTTATTGGACAGATATTTATGGAACACCTGGTTGTATGCCAGGAATTGCTCAAGGCCTCAGGGGATCCAGACTCTCTTTCCTATAGCATTGTTCTAGTGGAGAATACAGATAAGGAAGGAAGGCCAAGTACCATCAAATGATAGAGCCCACTGAAGTTATTGTAGAGAGAACAACTTTAGTCTTGCATAGCAGTCCAGAGGCAATTCTCCTTGATAAACCGTGAGTCCAAACTTAAAATACGTATGGAAGCAGTATTAAGTCAAACTTAATTTAATTTGACAGTAGGAAGGAAAAGTAAGATTTAAACCAATGTCTAATGAAAGATAATAGGGTTGCCCTGGAGATAGGGAAGAATAGATGCATGGTCTTAGTGTAGAAATGAGTTTACTGTTGTAATTGGGGAGAAAAATTGTAAGAGAGGCTTCAGAAAATGTAACAAGATCATGTCATACTGAATTTATAATTAAAATTTTAGAGCAAAAGCATTGACTGCAGGCGTCCCAGAAGAATAATGTGGCCATACATTCCAATATCCTAGTTAAAGATGAATAACTGTGCAAGGCAGAGGAAGAAAATTTAATAATGCACACATTGGGAAGCACAGATAAAAAAGGATCTCATGATATTGGCATCATTTTAGGGGTACTGACACACAGCTTTAGGTTTAAGTAGAAAAAGAACTGGGCCATGCATAATTAAGCACTCATGATCATCGTCTTAATTCTATTGGTCTGAAGAAATCCTAATTTCTTAAGGGCAAGAGCAGGCTCTCAGAGGATTACCCATGCTCCAGGGTGTAGCCTCTCCAACACAGATTATCGTCTCTATGGGTGAGGGAGGTCTGCCCAACAAAATGCTGCTAATCCAAAGTGAATATAGGTTTAGGACAATGACCTCAGAGGAATCTAGAACAGGGCACTGTAAAAAAATTGCCAGTATGGTGTTTCAGTTATGCCTGGCGTAGTGAAACTAGAAGGGAAGCAAGGTAGGTTAAGCACCCCTAGTTGCCAATGGACACTCCCAGAATGAGTGACATCCTAGAGTGGGCAAGGAATGCACAGTAAGGGCACAGGCTCCAGGCTCTCCTGCTGTCTTTACTTACCTATTGTAGTTGTCCACATGGTCATAAGGAGTTTGCTTCCACTCCGATCACAGAGGGAAAGTGTGTATGCTAACTAATAAAGCGATGACCTGGTGATTTCTTTTGAGATCGGGTCTCTCGTAGCCCAAGTCAGTCTGAGACTTCTGATTCACCTGCCTCCACGTCTAGAGTCCTGGAATAATACCACCATGTGTGTCGGATCCAGCGCTGGGGTTAGCATGCAGGTCCTTCTGTGTAAACCAACACTCTTACTGAGTTACACACCAGTCTCTGGGCAATGTCATAATCATTTTCTTTTTAGAGTTTATGAGAAGACTCAATTATAGAGGATCACTCCAATTGAAAGGCTACTGCAAAATGACCAGGAACGGGTGGGTAATATGCTTATGGATTTTCTTTCATATTAACGATTTTAGTCATTATGTTCCCTACTAGAAAAAATTAGACTTGAACAATAGTAACAGAGACTTAAAGAGTATGGAATAGAGAAGTTAACACAAAGGTACTGGGGTGGTTTAGAGGAATATATGTGATAAGAAACACATAAAATTTAAGAATTTTTCTTCTATAGCTCGAAAGGAAGATGTATGAGTAGAAAGCGGGTATATCCAACAGTACCTCGTCTTGGATTGTTGGGCCTCTATTGAGCACAGGAATTCTGGGAAGGAAAAGTATGTTACCTCATTAAAGGGATAATTATTCACCCTATGTCATCAGCATGACTTAAGATGAACCTGCCTTCCAAGGGTGATCCCTCCTCCCTGAGGGCTGGTCCCTTAGCTGAAGTCCTGCATTAACTCTTTCATGTTCTGGGTAGTTTGGAAGGCTAGGCCTGGATTTAGGGCAGAGGAATAGCTTCCCTTGATGGGCATGAACAAAGAAAGCACTGGCCCAGGCTCCTGGGACAGTTACATTCTCAGAAAAAGGAGCTGTAGATGATTAGACAACTTAATAAAAACCATGCTTCTTTGGAAATTTTAAGCTGGAACACCAAATTAGGTCAATAAATTCACGTTTTCACTGCCAGATGTACCTACTTTCCCTTATCTGTAGAAGTGAGTGCTGGTTCAGCTCTCTTGGTTTTTAGCAGGAAAATAAAGCAGATATGAACTACTTCATGCCTGTATTAATGCCATTTTCATGTCTGGTTTTTCTCTTTAACACATTTGATTGGATTTTCTTAGAATAAAAGACCTCTGCTTCAAGACCATGTTAGGGATTCTGTACCATCGAGTCTGTACCTTTTCCTAAGACTGGATTGGACCCCTCTGAACCTAAATAGCAGATTTCTCTAATTTGTGTCCTGGGTAGTGCAATTGTTTGTCTTCATGCGTTGTGCATCCATGAGACTCTTGCAATGACAAGGACCTAGACACTGCTCATCTCTTGGATTCTTAAAAAGAACACCATGAGAAATAAGATGAAGAAAAAGAAAAGACAAATGAAGGAAAAATGAGGATTAATCAATTACTCAATTCAAGTTTTCTTTGAAATATATTGTTTATAGCTAACTAGCATACATAACTAACATTTTCTTCCCTTTTTAAAGCTTTGGCTCTTGCTATTCAAACCAAGCTGGAGGAAATTCAGAGAATCTGTTCTTTCTCAATGGCTTTGGCCTGCAGTACTCTGAAAAGTATACTTAGTTACCTCTGTTTTTTTTTTCTGTGTTTTCCCTTTTGTGAAGCAGACCATTGGTTTTGAAATGGGAAGAAGTAGGGGTGTGTGTGTGTGTGTGTGTGTGTGTGTGTGTGTGTCTAAAAGGCCCAGACTGAATTTTTAGTTTGTGTCACCACTTCTTACACAGAGAAATAAATATAGAATGGGAGAAAATGCAAATCATTGGTATGATGAGGGACTGGGTTTCAGATTCAAATGATGTTTGTATGACATTTGAATAGTCTAAAAGCCACTGAAATGCACTCCTTAAATAGGTAAATTTTATGATTACAGTTCATTTAAAGGATGGAATTTTATTCCAACTGTGATAATTTCAAAGAAAGACTTGGTCTTACTTGAGGATGTAGGGGCGGGGGTGTCACATCTGAGCTGGCAGCCGCACTGACACTGGAGTGGTTAAGCGCAGTACAGAAGGTTAAGGTGTTAACAGAAGCCACATGTTCTGGAAAAAGGCCAGGGAAAAGAGATTTTTGTTGCGATGTTGTAGCTACTTGTCCACTGATGTGATGCTTAAACAATGGTGACATTTTAGCACCTGTCTGACATTTGATGTGATTCTAGTCCGAACATAGGTCTTCCTGGTTTTAAGTCTAGGTTTTAAATATCGTTATATGGAAGAGACAAACTCTTGCCTCTTCCTTTGGAAAGATCTCTGCTCTTATGAAGATTTGCCCCTCAGATTAAAAAACATTTTAAAGCAAGATCTAGACTGTTACTGCTTTTTACTGGGTATCTATAAGCAGTTGATTTAAAAACAAACAAGCAACAGTGTGAATAATTTCCACACATTGGCTTTCAGTCTGGACCAGGTGAAGAGCCCCTGTTTAGTTCTACCCCAGGTTAATGCTCTTACTCTGTTTTCAATTTTCATGTAGGGGGACTGAAGCTAAGATGGCACAGCTACATAAATGGGAAGCTACTGTAATAACCTGACACTCAAAACAATGGCTTTTGAGAACTATTTTACAGTACATCTTGCAAAATAAAAAAGAAACAAAAAGGGGATACTTCTTCTAGGCATCTTGACTAAATTGTTTTTTCTTGAAGTAATTTGTTTTCCTCAGTCCTAATTTTACACTTGTTATCACAGAGACCCATTTTAAGCTTTCCACAAGTTTTGGCATGTGTCATTTTGTGCCATTTTGTCACTGGAATATGCATGCTTTGCCCGAGGCGACTTCTGAGTCATTAAGAAGTGTATGTAGACTGTAAGTTAGAAGCCAATCTGCAACAAATCAGCTTTCTAGAAATCATTGTAGGCAGTCCTGGAAATGGTTGCCAGAGAGGAGTAGACTATCCCACTTAGAGCTTGGGATTCGCTGTCATTTCTGTGGCTTGCGAATTGTGGATTTGTGTGAAAATGGAGGCTCATGGCTTCACTGAATTCAGCATATTGTGAGATCTGCTCACAGAGGTAGTTTGGTAGTCAACGCCTGCTAGTCAACGCCTGTGCAGACCACCATCAATTCTGAACAACTCTTCAAGGGACCAGGGATGAGCACCAGATAAACTGCCCTGATTCAAAACAAAGTGATCTAGAATTTTTATCTACTTGATTTTTTTTTTAATTGGAGGCCTCATGTACCTGCCAAAAAAGCCTAGCTCCAGGGTGTGAGCAGGGGCTGGCTATTCACAAATCAATGAATAGAGGCTTACTTGTGCTGACAAACAAGAGGATAAATATTAAAAAGAAAAAAAGCCGGGTTTTTAGTTTTTGCCTCAGAATACAAAGCCTGTCTGTCCTACACAGTGTTACCAAGCAGCTTGATAAGGGATAACACACGCTTCCAGGCCCGGGCCTCAGGTACCGCTCTTGCTATTCAGTGCATTTCTGAGCCTTTGCTCAAGGCGGCCTACCACCTCCCTGTGGAGAAGAAGGCCTGCAGGGGCATAGGCCAGAGGCCATGGGCTGCTCCTACAGGTACAGTTGCAGCCAGGGCAGAAGGAACATCAGCTGTGAACATTCATCAGATGTCTCTCAGTGTTAATGAGGAGCAAACTGTGACCAGCCAAGGCCTCAGGGACAGACAGTGTGACAGACTGAAGCTGCTTCTGTGAGTCTTATGTTTCCCCCATTACTACAAGATTGTATAAATGAGTTTCTCTTAGCTCTCTGGGAAGTAAGGGCTACTATTCGTTTTTATTGGTTCCCCTTCAGATTATTGCTTTAATAACCTGGCTTGTCTTATAAATAGACTGTAGTGCAACACGGCCCGGCTGGCTCTCTCAGCTCTCTATGATTTTATGTAAATCAGTGTGTAGTACAACCATCAGGGATTGCAGAGAGGGGAAGACTCTCTATGGCAATTCTTCCCTCCTCCAGAGACATTTCTAAAAAGCGTGTTGAACCTTTTATTTCTCGTTTATAGAAGCTTAGTGTGACTATCTTGATAGCATTCTTTTGTTCACATAATTTGCTTATGTAGTTTATGCTACAATGCCCACATGCTTCATTGTGCATTGTTTTGAAGCTGTTTGTCCCCAAATTTCTGCAAGCACCTTAAGGATAGGTTATGTCTCACCACATATTCAGTTTCCAGAAGAGGGACAGTATGTGGAGAATTATGCCTGACATCAGTTCATTGCAAACTATTGAACAAAGAGGTTTCAGCAAATGTGCGCTCTAGGAGTGTCCCAGTGAATGAAACAGGTTCTGTTTACCATCCCAAGAGCTCCTTCCCATTAGAGTACACACGAGGAGAGAGGAACATGCCTTCTGAAACCCAAGCATTCATCTGACACACATTGCATGGTGTGTCACAGGGGATGCTGGTAGAGTAGCTCCATGGTCCCCAAGTGAAAGGAAAACAGAGAAGATATGGGGAACCAGTACTGGAAGGTCACTAGGAAGTAATAGGTCTCATTTTTCTGCTCTCAATTTTTTTTTCCCTGGATTCCAGAGAAACACAACAAATGCCTAACATTTGGAATTATGTATTAAAGATCACAAATGCCTTAAGAAGGAGACTGCTTTCCAATGTAAAACCTCTGGGCAGGGAACACCTGTGAGCTACTAGTCACGTGAGAGAGTGGGAGCATTTGGTCACCTCCCTCTTGGATGTAGGGCAGAACTGCCAACAAAAATCACAAGGACTTTTCTAACATTCTTTTCCATTCCACTTAGTTCCTCATCCACAGAAGTAGAAACAATTCAAGCTAAGGCTAGGCATTCATAACTAAGAATATGATGCTGTGTGTGATTTATTTGGGAGCTGGGTAGGGGCCCCTCAAAAAGCCAAAAGAGTAAGATATTAAACACCATTAGTTACAAAAGGTCTCCACTGATTATTCCAGAATAGTATTAGAACAGGACAAGAAAGCCACACTCTGCTTTCTCAGATGTATGGCAGTGGATGAACTCTAACTCCCAAAGGCTCAATGCAGAAATTTCCTATTGGCATTTATACCAAACCAGGCTATGACACCCAGCATCATCAGCTGAGCTGTCAGGTCCAGCTGGCTACCCAAGGCATTGGGAATCTTTCAATCTCTGTTATAGATTTCAACTCCTAAAGTGTTTCCACAGGCAGGTATGGTGCCCGATCAGTTTGGACATCGGCATATTTTAGGGAATCATTTTTATTCAGAAAATTTGCTTTCTTAACTGCAGCCTTCAGCAGAAGGTAACCTTGGTTTCTGTAACACACAGTCAAGGCTCCTACCGCTGGTGCAAACCATGGAGGACAAGCCCATCCAACAAACAGCATGTGGTGTCTGATTGTATCTTTTATCAATTTGTGGAGTCTCTGCTTGCTTCATTTAGCAGATCAGAGATAAGATCATCTCTTGCTCCGAGCTGCTTGAGTCTTGTTTGATTCATCAGATTAGACATTCGAGCTTTCTCCTGATATTGTCTGATGTTCTTGCTTCTCATAGTTTCCAATCATCCTGAGGTTTTGAGTTCTCACAAGATGATGGTTCTCAATGTGGAGTTCTCCTTTTGCTTTGCTTCTGTCTCTTCTGCCTTCTCATTGGCTTCTGGCTCAAGGAAAACCGCCACATGCTTAGTTTGCCTTAGCATGTCAGCATCACTGAGCATCCCATTAGTGACACAAGGACTTCCAGTCTAGGCATAAATGGCAGCAAAGTCAATCAGAAAGAGAAAGTGCATCATAAAATTGGGTAGGTTTTGTTTTTTAGTTTCATTTATTCTAAGGCGTCTTGAGAAGTCTTTTAACCAAATGTTGTCAAGCAATATGTTGTTTTAGCTACATTTCTGTTATTGGTTTCTAGTCTAGTTCAGTGCTGTCCTAAGTACATTCTTTGTATGATTCCTATTCCCTTTCAATTTAGTTAAGTGGTTTTTTCTATGACATAGAATGTGGTCTACATTGAGGGATGCTTCATATGGGCTTGTGGAGAATGTATTATTTGACTGGTGAATGACATATTACACAAATGTGAACTGGATCTAATTAAATGGTGGTGGCTTCAGCTATTCTCTTACTGAAATCCTGCCTGCTGGATCTCTTACTAACTGCAGAATATTAAAATGTCCAACCTGAATAATGTATTGTTCCGTGTCCCCTGGTAGTTGTTCCCATTAGTTTGCCTCATGTATTTTGATACTGTGCCATTAGACATATATTCATTAAGAACTCTCTGCCTTCTGTAATCCTTCTATGACTGTATAATTAATTTCCTTCTGTGATTCTGATGGTACGCCTTGCTCTAAAGTCTGCTCAAAATAGAATCAACCTAGCTACTTCTATTTTCTTGGGATGGATGTTAGCATGCCTCCTTTTCCTGAGGATTGAACCAGGGCCTTCATTGCACATGCTGGGCAAATGCTCCGTGACAGAATTATAGCATAGTTTTCTATTATTTTGTGTTCAGATAGGATCTTGTAATTTGCCCAGCATGGCCTTGAACTCATGGTCTTCAGACTTCTGAGTACTGGGGTTCAAAACTGTATCAGGTTAATCCCTTAACTTTTAACTAATCTGTGCCTTTTTATTTAAAGTAAGTTTCTTGTATTTAGTTTTTCAAGTCTGTTCATAAAATACCTGATGTTTTTCTGTATGGGAATTGAACTCAGGACCTCCCATGTGTCAGGCAAACCCTCTAGTCCTGAACTACACCCCCAGCTTTTGTGTTCTTAATTTCAATCCGTTTGACCCCACATGTCTAGACAAGGAGTTTTTGCTATTTGTTTCGTTTGATGTTATTTAAGCTTCCTAGACCTCTGGCTTTATATATGTCATAAGCTATGAAATACTCAGCATTTTTGCTTCAAATATTACTTTCACTCTTTTCTTCACCTGAAATTCTCATTGCATAAAAGTTCAACATTATGCAATTATGGCTCAGTTTTAGAAATTCTGTTCTATATTTAATTGTTGCTGTTGATCTTTTGTCTGTTCTTTAAAGCTCAGTGTTGAGAGTTCCTTTAGTTGTTTGGGGGATAGTTTTTCTCTTTGTTTTTCAACCTGACTTTGAACTTATGGCAATCCTCTTTTATCAGCTTCCTGTGTGTTATGATTATAGGCACTGGCCACAGTGATTTGTTTATATTGTATAATTTACCTGTATTTGTTCATGCTTTGCTATTAATTTCTATTTGTTTGTTTGTTTGTATTTCCTTTAAGACAAAGTCTTGCTATGTGGCTCAGGACTGGCCAGAAACTCACAACTCTCTGGCTTCAGCCTCCAGAATGCTGAATTACAATACATTTTTACTGAAAGTTCAGTATGATGTACTATGTAAGGAATGGAGCTAGACAAGCCTTTGGTAGAGGATTTATGTTTGACTGATGAAGACCATGATTACTTTTTGCTGTAGTCAGGTGTCAGAGGCTGAGACTTGCTCTAGCTTCATTGTTTCTAGTCCTTTTGATTTAGGTTTTCTCAGAAGCTACATGTTAAATTTACAATGGGAATCTCACTCTTTAGCTCTGGGTGGTCTAGGATTCACTATGTAGCTCAGACTGGTCTTAAACCAACAAATAATCCCTTTTCTTCAGCTTCCTAAGTGCTGGGATTACCTGTATGAGCCATCATGGTTGACTAGAAACATTTTAAAAAATAGATACTAATAATGACTTACCAGGTAAGATAAGCTCACTGTTGTAATAGTGGCATGGATGTTATTAGAGTAACCAACTACTTTGTGCTTGGCTTTAAGGCTAGCTCCGCAAGATGGAACCTAAGTGGGCCAAAATCTGACTATCTAATTCACAGGGGAGAAACTAATGCTATCTTAAATGGGAATAGAAATAAATTTCCCCCTAAATTCTTACCTTTACCCATAAGATTAAAACAGAGACTCAAACTAGGCAGTGTGTAGAGAATAAGAGATTGTGGACTACTTCCTTCTAAATGGAATAATCTTCATCACACCTCTACTCTCAAGAATTAGGGATCTTTGTGGAAGGAGGGGCAGAAAGACTGTAAGATCCAGAAGCAGTAGACATCTTGCAACAAGACTATATTTGTTGGGCATATTAGGACTATGGGACTGTGGCAAACATGAACTCACAGCAGTTGTTACTACATACTGAAGTCCTGTAAGATTAAATCAGCCAGCATCCCAACATAGAAGGGGGAAGGAGCTCATGACGCCCTACCCACCACTTAACTGAGGAGCTATCTGTAGTTGATGAATGCGGTACAATGAGAATGTGTTCTGGGAGAAGTTCCATTCTCTAATAGATGATTCTATACCTGTGTCCCTAAAGGTAGCACTAAATGGACTCATTGGGTTTAAAGATGTGGTCTTTGATATTAAAAGGGGAAAATGCTGGAGGGAGAAGGACATGTCATAGTTACTCTTCTGCTGCCATGATGAGAAGCCATGACCAAGGCAGCTTATAAAAGAAGGCATTTAATTGAGGACTTTCTGACAATTTCCAAGGGTGAGTTCATGATCATCATAGTGAGGAGCAAGACAGCAGCAGCCATGGCACAAGAGCAGTAGCTGAGTGCTTAAATCTTATCTAAAAGTTAGAGGGCAGGGACGGGGGACGGGGAGGTAGAGAGAGGGAGAGAAAAAGAACTGGGCTGGGTATGAGCTTTTGAAAACTCAATCCCAATGGTACATCCCCTCCAACAATGTCACACCTTCCAATCCTTCCCAAAACAGTTATACAAACTAGGGACCATGAATTCAATTATATGGGCCCTACAGGGTCCATTCTCTTCCAAACCACCAGAGGGAGGAATTGGAGAAGGGAAATTGAGGTATAGAGTTAATCAAAATACATTATAAGCAAGTATAAAATCCTGAAACAATGAAAAGAATTAAAAACAGGTAATCTTGCTGTCTCTTACCACCAATGTAAATGGGGATTCCCTGTTATACAGGAGTGTTGTTCACAGGGTTTGGTGTTCTGTATTCCTATGGGTAGGTCTCAGTCTTTAGTGAGCCTCTGTTGGTTTTGTCCCTTTTCTATATACTTGGGTTTGGGGTTACACTTCCTCCTAGCTTTGCTAGAACTCCTACTCCTAAGATAGGCTTTGCTAAAATAATATCCCTAAAGAGAATAAAAAAGCTGTGAATATCTTGTACAAAGGAACATTTTCTTCTTCCTGTGAGAAAACATAAGGATTTGTATTAGCATCATGATGAGAATGTCGTAGAATTCTTAAGATAAAACTCACCGTAGTGAAACTTGGCCCACTATAGGCTTCCCCATCTGTGTTCAAGGCCACCATGTTCTCTGTGACCATATTGTTCTGCTGCAACTCAGGAAATGTTGCTCATTCTTGAGTGGATTACTCCCTTTTATTAAAATGATAGGTGTAACACCTTCCAAGTTCTCTGTGACTATATTATTCTGCTGCAACTCAGGAAATGTTACTCATTCTTGAGCAGATTACTCCCTTTTTATTAAAATGATAGGTATAACAACTTCCAATCTTTTCTGATTATAAATGTGATTACCATGTGAGTGACTTCAGCACGTGCATGGCACAATATGAGAACATGTTTTTTACTCTTATTGTTCCACTGAAAAATTGTCTCTAAATACAATAATTTAACATAATACAGGTATGACATCATTAATGCAGTTCTCTGAGTATGTTATAAAGTATTTCTAAATGAACTTCCAGGATTATAGGAAGGATTTACTATGATTAGATGTCTGCATTTTGAGTTACAGATGGCTGCTATACGAGAACACATTTGAGCTGTAAAGTGGACCAGTCAAGGAAGGGATAGTGAGGACCATGAAAGGCAGTGGTGGAAATTGGGATCCAGGTAGTGCAAGTTTGGGAATAGAAGGGATGATGGATCAGATAATAGCCTCTTTATATATTTGACCCCATGCCAAACTGATACAACCAGCTCTGTCTTTTGTATTCAGGCTGCGACTTCCTGATGAGCACTGCTATTTGTGCCATGAGATGCCACATAGCAGTTTATTCCAAGCGAGGTTGCCCTTTGGTTCATAGCTGTCACTGCCATTTAAAGCAAAGTTGTCACAGACGTTTGGTCTGCCCAACCTCCCTGCTCAGACAAAGCCTCAGCATCCTGATTACTGTGGGCTTGCTGCCTTTGTGTGATGCTGAGTTTTCCAGTGGTTCATGATTGTCACAGCATTTCAAAAGCAATAGGAGAACAATTTTTTTTATCTGCCTGCTTGTGGCCACATCAGCTCACCACAGAGTGATTACTTATGGCCCAGTTCCCCTGAATAGTCTTTGCTTGGCATTCTTTTCACTGACCACCACGTCTAAGTAGCTCACAGTTTTTCTTGCTACCAGGACTTCATGGTCAACAATACTGACTCACTTAAAAAAATGTTTTCCTTATTATTACTGTGTATTGGGCTAGGGTAGAGCCAGTTCTCCAATTCTCCTTCCACCTCACCATGGTTTTGGACATTGAACTGGGGTCAATCAGGTTGGATAGCAAGCGCTTTTCCTACCAAAATAACCTCTTCACCTTCTAATGCTAACTTTGGTATGTGATTCTTTTTGAATAATTTCATATTCATACAATTGGAAGAGTCAGACTTGCTGCACAGAGAAGGTTGGACTTTAACTATATCACAAACATTGAATTAATTCTAGCTCTAGGTCTTGGTTCCAGTTTACTTTTCTGTAGTGTTGAGGGGAGCGGGCCTGCTTTTCGTCCTGCCCAGCTCCCGCACGGCTAGCTTATNAAGGCAGTTTCTTTATTAACCAATGAAAGTAACACATACACAGATGACCCTCCTACATCACTTTTCATAGTCTAGATCACGTAAGTCACTAGGGAAGGGTGCTTATGATAGAGATCCCTACATCTTATCTCTCTCAGAATGATTGAAACATCTGGTAGAGCAGCAGCCTGGCAGCCCATATGTTAAACAGTAAGTGTAGCATTGCAGGTCAGAACGCGTGTGCAGCAGTGACCTGCCCCCAACACACATACCCACAGGTTAGTTAGGCAACAGGACCCACTGGAAGTCATCACACCCAGGAGGAATGCATTGCTCTTATCTGCCGTGCTGTTCTCATGTCCCTACCTCTGCTACTGCCACTGAAAAGGAAAGTATAGCCTAGCATGGTCTATCTTAGTCAATCTCCTATTGTTCTGAAGAGACTCCATGACCACAGCAGCTCCTTTAAAGGAAAACCATTTCACTGGAGCTGGTTTACAATTTCAGAAGTTTAGACCATGATCATCATGGTGGGAAGCCTGGCGGCATGCAGGCAGACATGGTGCTGGAGAGGTAGCTGAGAGTTCTACATCTGGATCAGCAGGCAGCAGGAAGAAAGAGACATTTGTGCCTGGCATGAGTATTTGAAATACCAAAGCCCACCCCCAATGACACTCCCTTCAACAAGGCCATACCTACTCCAACAAGGCCACACCTCCTAATACCGTCACTCCTTGGTGACCAAGCATTCAAATCTATGAGACTATGGGGGACATTTCTATTCAAACCACCACAATGTCTTATGAACTGAAGAAGCCAGGGAAAAGTACTGCTCCAAGTTCAAACTAGCCTGAGCTACAGGGTAAGTCCCTCTCTCAAACCACAAAACAAATAAAAAAAAAAAGGAAAGAAGTGAAGAGTAGAGAAAGAGAAAGGAGGAAGCAAGGAAGGAAGGAAAGAAGGAAGGAAGGAAGGAAGGAAGGAAGGAAGGAAGGA
>LOEQ01000742.1:99696-118010 GCA_001685075.1 Bramus lutescens | reverse complement strand
TCCTCCTTCTACTTTGAAAGGATTTCTCTGTGCAGCCCTGACTGTTCTGGAACTCACTCTGTAGACCAGGCTGGCCTTGAACTACAAGATCCACCTGTCTCTGCCTCCCGAGTGCTGGGGTTAAAGAGGTGCACTTCCACTGCCCCTCCTTTTTAAATCCTTGTTACTGGTCAGAAACTTCTCTTGAGTAGCCAAAGTTTTTAGGAATAAAGATTAATTGCATAATATTCAAACATGTTAAAACTTCATTCTGTGTGTGGGAGTGAGGCGAAGGTATTTGTGTGTACATTCTGTTACTGGGAGTTCTTTCCTTCTACCTCCATGTGCGCTCTGGTGGTTTCCATGCAGGTCACTGGGCTTGGAGGACAAGTCCATTCTCTACCTGTTTAATCTTCTTAGCAGCCCCATCCACTATTACTCTAGGATTTATTTCTGTATTCTGCTTAAATTTAGCAAATGTTATCATAATTCTTTGCAATAAGTTTGGAATTCAGCCTTAGAACAAAAGTATATAATAAAAAGAAAAGATTTACTACTAATAAAAATGTCTTATACACAGGATTTTTGCATTTCATCATTAATGTATAAATGCTTTCTTTTTGATAGGGTCTTTCCCTGGAACCCCTGCTGACCTTAAACTTGTGTTCCCCTTTTCTTTGTCTCCTAAGTGTTGGAATTACAGTGGCACACCACTGTGCGGGGCCATGTGTGTCTTTTAAATACATTAGAAACACAATGGCTTCAAAGGGCCCAGGTATAACTAGTCTGTGATGATGTAACCCAAAATTTATTTGATGAAGAGGATATCTTTCGAGAGCATTCTGGAAGATGGAAGAACAGAACAGCAAGAATCTCACCCCAGGGGATTTTGCACAGGCAGAATCTCTTGGTTTAACTACTTTGCTGCCCTGGAGTCTATTAAGAGTTTGCAATCTCCAGAGGAAGGCTTGAACAGTAAATTGGGGTTAGCCTTGATAATTCCAGATGTTAGCACAGAAGCGACCATCAACCTCTGACCTATAGTTTCATAGCAGGCTGCTTCACACATGTCCTTGGAGCCATAGTTGGTGAAAAGCATTCTTTCCCTGCCTGTCAGGGTCTGCATGCTCATTGCTGACCATGGAATCTGATCAAATACACACAGCAATCTGCTGCTTCTTGCTGTGACACTGGTAGCCTTAAGCTCGTGGTCCTTATGCCTCTGCCTCTGTTGTGTGGATTACATGTGTGCAGCACTATACCTGGTAAAAAAGGAGAGAAAGTTCTGGTGCATCCCATAGTATAAATGAATCTTAAGGACGTTGGATTAACAAAAATAAACCAGCTACAAAGAGATGCTTTGTGTATGATTCCCTTTAGGAAGGTGTCAAGCAGTTGAAAACTGTGAACCAGGGACAAGTGGGTAAGAGAGGATGTTGGGAGGATTATTATTTAATGGATATAGATGTTCAGTTTTGCCATATACCATGTAATTAATACCACAGGATTATAGGCTGAAAGGTCATTACAGTCATAAATTTTGTGTCCTGTATACTTTATCATGATAAAAAATGGAGAAAGCAATGAATGTCTTTTAATGCTGATCTTTTAATATTTAAAGGAGTTTTCTTTTGCAAATAAAAATAAAGAACAAGCATGGTAAGGTTCATTTTCATGTCATTTAAAATTATTTGTTACTTAGGAAAGTGAACAGAGGCTCTCCAAAGTCCTAGAGTTGCTTATATGGCATTACAATGTTGCCGAGTTGCCAGTCACTGTAATAATTGAGAGTAATTTGGGCTCACTACTCATTTGTAGCTGCAAGGGTGAGCCTTAGCGATCACACAATTCCTTTTCTTCAGCTGCCTTTGTCTATTTCTTTCCTTGCATCAGCCCAAGCGTGTGTTGCAGCTGTGTGTCTCTTAAAATGAACATTCAGTATGGGTCTCTCTGAGACCTCTTTCTGAAGCAGAAATAACTGGCCTGGCTTGAACCTGCTGCTATTACATTAGCTTTCATTACTTGACAATTGATGTACTGTGGATCAATTAAATATCTCAGAAAAAATACTCCTAAAACAGAGACCTTGGGATGATAATAACTTAAACATTAGAGATGGGAAAGACCATGGAGAAGAGCCAGGTCTCCCTTGTCATGCTACAAATGACTACGCAAGATAAATACAGAAGGCCCCTCTGGCTAATGATACTGTACTCAAACAAGTGTATTTCTACCACATGAACAAAACAGAGTTCCTTTAGGCAAAGAATGCCTGTCAGTTGTATTGCAACAGATATTATCCAGTAAAATATGCAAGGGTTTGGAAGGAATCAGCAAATATATTTTGAATATTTCATCTGTAATGCTCTCAACCATAGTAAATAAATGCTATAAGAAAAGCTAACTGAAAATAATAAAATTCACATTCATGAAATATCTTCTTAGAATTTTTCTTATTTAAGAATTTATGACATCATATCATATATTAATAATTGACAAATATATTATAGAATGCTACCTTCAAAATTCACAGTAAAAGAGAAAAACATCACCACGAGGCACAAATGATACAGTTGAAAGTCCAATTGTTATTTTTAGGGTCTTTGTAGAAAGTTATTGTTTCTCCTGAGTGATGATGTAAGAGTTTAGCCTGAAAAGAATTCATTAGAAAGGGTAAGTTTTGTTTTGTTAATGTAGCATTATAATTCACATATTCTCATAAACATTCTCTTTTATTCCTCTTGTCATTAAACTAATTTTCATTAATTACTAATTAATTTTATTAATTACTAATTACAATGACTCATGGCTATAATCTTAGAATTTAGGAATTCAGTGCAGGAGGAGAGCTGTGAGTTCTGGGCTAGTCTGGGCTGTGTCACAAGACGCTGCTTCAACAAGATAGTTCTCATAGAAATATTTGATTTTTTTCTCTTTCCTGAATTGGTTTAGTCCTCTTGTTATTTTTCTAATTGAGAATAAGTTCACTCTTTAATTAATATATTTATTTAATTATTTTGTGGCCATGTGTGTAACACAGTGCACATATGGAACTTAGAAGCCAATTTGTGGGAATTTGTTTCCTTCTATCATGTTGGTTCTAGGGATCAAACTTTTGTCATTAGCCTTGGCAGCAAGTACCTTCATCTGCTGAGCCCAAGGAAAATCTTTAACTTGTCCAAAGAAAGAATCATTTCTATAATTCTTAAGACACAATGGCTGTTTTAAGGTTCCTGAGGTATTGTACTATTTTGAAAAGCAATAGAACAGAAGTAATTGAGAAAATAATCCAGCAGGGACACTGAATGTCTTCCATAATAGCACTCACTACCGTTTATTATGTGTTCAACATGTGCCAGACATCACACATATTGTATAGATATACACTGTAAGTGTTACAGCTCTGAAGGAAAGGTATCTTGGTAGTTGGAAGCCAAGGAATACCTGTAAGTGTTATAGCTTTGAAGAGAAAGGTATCCTGGCAGTCAGAAACCAAGGAATACCTATAGCTCTGAAGAGAAAGGTATCCCAGTAGACGTGTTACAGCTCTGTTCTAGCAGGGGATGTTTTCCCCAGCAAAGTGTTACAGTCTTTGATCCAGGAAAGGCTTCCCTAATACAAGTGTAACAACTCTGCTCCTGGACAGGAAGGTTTTCCCTGTCAGGTTGTTACAGCTCTGCTCTGTTCTTCTTTAGAGAAGTGTTAACAGCTGTGCTCAGCTACCTGGAGCAAAAGTTGTTACATCTCTCTGCTCTGCTCAAGCAAAAGAAAGTCCTTACAGCAAACCTCACCCAAGAGATGTATTGGGAGGGAGGAATCCAGGACAATGGCCATCTCTGCCAGGTAGAAAAAGGGCAGCCCCAAACTGAACAGGTTCGGGGCTTATATAGGGTTTCTTGGAGTAGAGCTTTCCAGGATGAAGATTTTCAGGGTAGGGTTTAGTAGAATCTCAGTTACTGAACTTGAGACAAACCCAATGATTGGTTCTATTTCATGCTCAGTGATTGGTTGGTTGCACACTCAGGGATGTAGCAAGAACCACAAAGATATATATCAATTTATTAAGGGATACAGGGGAGAACAGATTCGTGGATCTGGGACTATGCTGCTTCACACTGCCTGAACCGGTCGGTCTTCACAAGCCAAGAGAACATGACCACCCTCCCTTCTTCCTTATAAGAGGTCAGGCCCACAGACAAGAAGTTGCACCCAATGCCATTACCCCAAAGCTATTGGTGGTATGAATTACCCCAACACAGGGGTTTGTTGGTTTTCATGCTCAGGGATTGGTTGACTTCTGTGCTCAAGGATTGGTTGGATTTCAATTCCTGAGTTGGTTAGGGGCAGGGTATGTTTACTTGGGTCTGTTCTCGGGGCAAATATATTCTTTCACTGGCCCTTTTCCCCTACACATATTTTGAATCTTTAGGTCCCAATGTGAAGTGAGTGATGTTGAACATATTAACAGGTAAAGAAACTTGTTCAAGGACACCCATTTAAAAAGACAGCATGTAGTAGAATTGGATGTTGATCTGTCATGTGGCTAATGCCAAGCTTTGCTTTTGGCTGTTCTTTGTCTGTGTGGATGGTTGAAGGAGCAGCTTTCTTGGGGATCAAGTGTGGAGCCTTACTTCTAGAAGTTAATATGGCCTATTTCTAGTAGAGACAATGACAAGGCATGTGGCCCAGCCAGGTTTGTTTGTCTATTGGTTTAGGTGATGGGATGGATTGTAGTGCCCCATGCTTGTTAAGCAAATGCTCAATCACTGAGCTGTTCAACAGAGGCAGATTTAAAGGTGCTGATGCTAGCTAGCTGCTTGTGAAAGGCTGAGTCTTATGAAGCTTTACCATCACTTGACAATGTCTTTTCAATGAGCAGCTTTTGAGTGCCTGTATTGGCTTCTGCCAATGAGTTACCAATACACTCAGCAACCTTGTTTCCTTTGTGTTGGGAAAGGAAGCAGGTCAAAGTTGTCTCAGACGCAAAGGGTGAGATGAAAACAAACAACAAACAAGCAAACTGTCTCTTTGTTTTCATAATCAGGCCTTGGAGTGTTTTCAAGTATGATTTTATATTCTTGTCAGAAATTATATCTGAGCTTGCTTATTTATTTATTTATTTATTCCTTTAAAAAAAAAATCTCTAGTCTAGATCAGTAGATATTACTCCAAGGCTTTGGAAATAACCCCAGTATGTAGCATGATGACAATAATCTCAAAGCACAGATGTGAGGTCACATGCCAGATAAGAAGGCACCTGCTACCCACACTGATCTAAGCTTCAGGGTTCGCTAAAGAGAGAGACAGAGGCAGGCAGTAAGGAGAGCAAATGCAGATAGAAGAGGGGTTGAGGCTGGCTGAGTGGAGAGAGCATGTTACCAACTTCGGCGGCCAGTTGATCCTCTCTTTTGCTCAGTTCTAGTCAACTACCTGTTTGATTTTTAGGTTTTTTTTAAAGCTCGATTTATATGTGGATATTGTGTCAAGGGAAAAATCTGTGCACACTGTGGATTGTAAACTGTCCAACAGCTTTCTGGAGGAAACTGGTCCTGAAGCTTTAAATACTACTACCACTGAAAAAGCAGTCAGTTCTGTACACATTTACCAAATGTGTATGTCACTGGGGTTTAAACTAGGACCTGTTCATACTGGACAAGCACTCTACCATTGAGATATACTTGTAGGCTCCAACTTGTTCTGATTTTTTTAATTGAAAAATAATCATTTTTATATGAAGTCCAGATTTTTTTAATGTTAAATTAGTACTTCCTAATTCTCATTCTTAAATTCTAGCTAAGATTTTGGCTATGAAACAAATGTGGAGGGCAAAGGAAATAAATTCTCCATACCATTTTTTAAGTTGGTAGTAAGAGTTCTGATGTTATGTTTGTTATAGGGATTAGATGAAGTAATTGGGATGATCTGGTAGGAGCCTTTATCTGTTTAATAACATCTAGCAGCTTTAACCTTAGTAAATGGAATTCTTCACACTGTAATCAGTGTGCATGGCAGTGAAGAGGTGGTTTGTTCAAATCACAATTTCTAAAGAGACAGTTATCTCAGCAATGAAACAACACTAACACAGTTAATATTTAGGTAACATATCAGCTGTGAAAAAAAACGCTGTGTTTTTTATTATTATAAAGGGTTACAAACATTTTTTTTTTGAGTGAGCACATTTTCACATCCACATATCTGGATAAAGACTTGAAAGCGCTAGCTGGAAGCAGTTTCCCAAGGCTCAGTAATAGAACCGCATAAAAACTGAAATAGAAAAGCTTCAGCAATATGATTCAGAAAGCAATCACCCAGGCCTGAAGATCAGAGCAGCAAATCAGATAAGAAAGACAGCGTAATCACTGGAGAGGAGGGAACCGTACGGGTGGTTGTGTGTCTGTGGTTACACGCGCATGCTTCTGGCTCAGACGAGCATGCACCCCTCCTTCTCTCTTTAATTTAGGTTTTAGGTTATGTTTTAGGTTGTATTGGCCAAAGTTCAATCTGTATGAACAAACATTTTCAAGATTTGCAGTCTGAAATTCCTTTTGGAATACCCCTGTTCACATTAAGCTTTGGAAATATACTGAAGGTTGTCAATCACTCCATTAGTTAGCATGATCTTAGTTGTGTTATGGTAACAAACAACTACACCCAACAGCAGCTGGAGCTTGTCCCTCATTCATCTTAGCGTTCAGCATAGGTCACACTAGACACCTGTTTATGGTGGTCTTTTGGGGACCAAGGCTGACACAAGCTCCTTGTGTTGCCTGTTTCTGAGACTGACACTGCAAGGACAAATCTTTATGTGTTTTTCCCTGTCTGTGATCTCAGCACTATGGAAAGACAAGGTTTCCTGACTGGTGACATGAAGGGAGACAACACTGGATACCCTGTAGCTTCAGCACTGGACTCTGGACGCAAAGCTCACAGCAGCAATAATGTCTAAGTAATGCCTTTGGTCACAGAGCAAATCAACAAAGTTAGGTTGCTCTTTTTATGCAGATTTAAATCCAGAATTTCATGACAAGGCTGTCAGTCAGCTGGGATAGAGAAAAATAGACAAGGTTTTGAAAGGAATACTGAGTTGGGGGATTGGGAGAACTGTCTCCCTACCTCCAGCCTCAGGATGGTCCTGTCTGCAGGAACTGTGTGGTGCTGAGCTTCGTCATTCTTGACTTGCTTCTTACCTGAGTAGCAGTTCGGTGAAGTGTTCAAGTCCTGGCCATCTTTGCTTGTTGACTTCTTCATCTTAAGCATTGGGAAGATCTCCTTGCTCTTGATGAGACTGTAAACCTCAGAGAACTGCTAAGCATTTGATTCATTTGAGATTGCTTGATTTATATGAGGTTATTTATGTGTCAAGGGAAAAAATCAGTGTACACTGCGGATTTGTCAACTGTCAAACATCTTCCTGGAGGGAACTGGTCCTAAAGCTTGAAAGTAGTACCTGCTACTGCTTCAAGTACAACTACAACAACTACTACCACAAACCTTACCACTGGAAAACAGTCAATTCTGGACACACTTACCAAACTCTCAGAGTGGAGTCTAGTGACTGGAAACTTGAGCCAAGGTAGATTCACAGACAGTGGTGATCTATTATCGCAGCACAGATAAGCACTTCCTCTCTGACTTCCTAACACCTTGAACAAGTTACCAAATCCAGTCACAACTTTTTGTTTTCTACCTTGCATGTCCTTTCTTTGGAATTTAGCATTATGGATCGTTCCATCCTTAACCCTTTGCCAACTTCATAATTTCTCACCATCTCTAGTCTCATTGTTCTAGTTTGCCTTACAAATTGAGGCCCTGAACTTTCCTCCATCAAGGACACTCAGAAAACTTTCTTGAGGCAATTTCATTACATTAATATGCATATGCAGTTAGGTCTAAACCCCAACACCTCTTATTCATTATGTCTATAACAGACCCAGGTATTGTCTACTTTTCAATCATGTATGCTCACCTCATTACACTTGAAATGTCATTGCCTTCACACCTTCCCACCTTCCCACCTTTCTCCATTACTGAAGGAGACATCGTCTCAACTAGGAATGGGGCCTTCTGGCATCTTCTCTCATTTTAATTCCTATAGAGAAGTCCTGGAGAGTGAACCTTGTCCAAAGCTTATAGAATATTCCCAGCTGTCCTGCCTTGTGTACAATAGGGGTGAGATGTCTCCTTCCTTCTTTGTTTCAACAATTTGTCCACCTGTCTGCCATAGCATTTATTATATTGAATAATACATCTTTACTTTATTTAGCTAGCCCCTTGATAATAAGCTCCTTAATAGCTTCTGAGAACCTTGAAGAAGTCACTTATGTGACTCCCAGGAGTTCTCTCTTACACTAAGCTACAGCTTCAGATGCATGAAGGTAAAGAGGTGGACTGGCCTGACAGAGTTTTGTAAAACAGCAACACAAAGCAATGGGAGCTAGAGACAGATGATGCTCTGGTTCTCACAAGGAAATTACCCGCCCCCCAACATACAACAAATTGCCAGCTGAAAACCTCATTTTTTAAACTATAGGATTTTAAGAAATGGCTTAGCCCTACTTCTGAAGACTTTCCCATCTCTTACTTTGTCTGTATTTGACTCTTAATATTAGTGTCTTTTGTCCCAAGAGAAAGAGAAAGAATAAAATTAGAATTATAGCTTTGTTCTGGTAAAGTAAAATATAATTATTACAGTGATGGCTTAAAGTGTGTGTGTCTCTATGTGTGTGTGTGCCTGTGTGTCTGGGTGTGTGTAAACAGATGCTTAGGCAGAATAAAAGGAATAGTGTAGAGAAAATGAACATTTTTGGGAAAGATCTCCACTAGCAAAGTATGCAGTCTTCTTACCGAAGCTGATGGCGTTGGGATCAGAAGCAATTTATTCTGCCCAGATCCTTACTAAATTTGGGGATGAAAGCTCTCATTTTGTGTTTGAGTTTTCTCTGGGGAGGTGGCAATAATCAGAAGGGGAAATGTAAGAGATTTCTGGAATTATTCCATAAGGATTCACAGAAATTCAGAGTGGAGTTATTATGCTGTTCGATTAGCAGAAGTACCTTCTCTTACCCTGTAGCCTCTCAGACTAGAGTTAGAAAACACTTTAATTTTGTGAAAATTGCAGCATTGGCTAAATGATGAATATAATGCTCATAATATCATTTCTAGATTTTTTTTCCAGGCCACTTGATAAGTCTTCATTTACACGTCTAAAGCCCTTCTTTCCCTGTAAGCCCAGGGTTGTGTGTTTCATTTGGTTATATTGTATCCATTCTTCAGGAGTTGCTAGGAAGAAAGACATTAAATAACCTATGAAATAAATAGAAAATAAATTAGCATGCATTCACCTGCTCTCCCCTAGTGTTAGCTTCCTTTGAGCTGTTAGCCTGATTTAAGGTTTCCAAGTTTTTCTGCTATTATGTGTTCACAGAGAGATCACATTGAAGCACACTGTGGTGTATATGTCTTGGCAGAAGAATGAGGAGTAAGTCCTTGCATGGGTTATTCTTATTAATTCAACCAGACTTCAAGCATCAAATCCAAAGTTTGTATATGGCACCTGTGCTTGATGACTCCATCAATTGTCTATTTACTGACTGATTTATTTTTATCACAGTTTATCTAATTTATTGCAAATTATGATATTTTTTTATTTTTACACCGACTCACATGGAAACTTGTGGTCAGCATGCTAGAGCTAGCCTCTCCCCAGGAATGTGTAAGAGCCTGATTTCCACTCACACTGTTTGCCAAAGTCCAAGGATTCATCTAAGTAACTTCTTGAATCTGAATGTAAATGTGGTTAAGAGCAAGTGGAGGGGCATCTGCACTTCCAAAGAGTGAATTCATATCTCAGATATTGTGTGATTACAATCGTAAGACAGAACTCTTGTTTTCCTCTTTTCATTCTTTTAAGTTTTTTTTATTGCTTTAATTAAGCTATACATTTTTCTAGGCTCCACCCGCTTCCTCCCCTCCCTCCTCCTCCCTCTTCCGTGCATCTCTTTTTATTTTTATTTACCTCTCCAGTCCTTAAGAAGCCGCAGTAGCATGTTATGTCCTCCAAAGGCTGCAAAGCTCCCTGGCCACTCCTGACAGAGGGCCCAGGCTCACAGGTCTTTCATTCTGCAGCTTCTCTTGTAGACGACCGGGCAGTGTGTTAAACCTTCCGAGGTGCAGTGTTTTCATCAAGAAAAGCAAAGATAAATGCATTGATTTCAGATGATGCTTGAAAGCTTACAAGAGGATTAAGAGAACGTACTTTTAATAGTTTGATATTGTTGTCATTGAAGTCGACACTGACGAGGAAAACGAATGAGTTTGTAGCATGTGAGCACGGACAAGCCCTTAGTGTAAAATCGTCTGGTTACGTGTTCGCACTTAGTTTCGTTCTCATTACTCCATCTCGTGAATCAGAATTGGCTTGGATCATTCCAACTTTTCTCTTTGCTTTTCTCCAGCGGTGGGGAATGAAGCCAGGGTCTTGTACATGATGCTATAAGGAAGGACTCTACCACTGAACTATTGAACTGTGTCCTTAGTGCGTGTTATTTTTGCGTTTTCACTGTTTCTCCAGTGTCCCCGGTCTTTAAGAGCTAGTACTGAATATTATTTATAACCTTTTGGAATGTAAAAGCATTTGTTATGCCTCTCTTGTGGTACATACAATAAAATAAGTCCAGAAAAAAAAGGAACCTTAGTTCATTGTCAGAGGTATAGAAAACACACTACATATAAGTAGACTGAAAATTGTTCTGTCCTCTCGTGATTGATACAGCTTTGTGGTTAGTTTTGTTAATTTTACAACTGTCATTAGTTTAAAAAAATTCATAGTGCGCTACAAGCTTGCATAAGTACAAATGAATGCAGCTTGGACTTAATAAATGTTAGATCTAGAATAAAATCTACTGTAAAATCTAGAGTGAGCTGCCCCTAGGCCTGCCTTTTTTCTTCCTCTGTGAGTGCTTTAAACGCCTGTCTGAGAGATAGGTTTGCTCACGCCCTCCATGGGCTGGAGCTTCCACTTTAGCCTTCTGTTTTATAGTTTGGTGGTCAGGCGAAGATCCTTAAATATCCTCTCTGGTCAGGAAAGCATTTTTACTTTACCACCAAGAGTAAGACACACAATAGATAAATGTGTTACAGTGTCACATAAATAAAGCTGGGAGATGTAAATTCCTCTTAAATCCAACATGGTTTGCTATGAGAATTTGTATTGATGAATAAGCCAGTTTATAGTCTTTATAGTCTCTTAGCTACTGAGAGAAAAAATAAGACCATTGTTAAAGATTTGCGAAAGTAAAACCACTCAGTTTTCTGCCTTGCAAAGCATTCCCCAACAGTCTCTGAGTTCAGACGTCAGTTTCCAGGGTGACAGTCTTGGTTGCTGATGGAATCTTTAGGAGATGGAGCCTGGGAGGCGATTTTTAGATCACTGGGGACGTAGCCTTGCAGGAAGGCTTTTCTGCATTCTCCTTTGTGTCCTGACTGAGGAGATTGGAAGCTCTGCTCTAGTGCAAGCTCCCACCCCATATGCTATCTTGCCGCAGGCTAAAGGTAGTGACATCAATCAAGCCTGGTCTGGAACCTCCAATGTGGAGAGCCAAGGCAAGCCTTTCTTCTTGAGAAGGCCATGTCTGGTATTTATTATAGTGATGGAGGACTCATCTGGCTGATGAGGCTCTTCCACAAACATGATTTACTTGGTTCTTCCGAGAATTAATATGGCTTTCTACTTGCGTCATTTTAAAAAATGGCCGATTTTTCATTCCCTGTTGTCCTTTGCTCAGTTTTGTTTATCATATTTTTTTCTGCATTCTTTATCAGACAAGTATAACAAATTCGGTCTTCTTAGAATTTTAGTGAAAAATAAAATAAACTATGATTTCCTTTCCTTTCAGACAGTTTGAACTCATTTTATCTTGCATCTCCCAGGAAAATTCTTCTCTTGTTTTGGGAATCATTCTTCTGGCTATCATAGGACAGCTTTAAGACGGTTACCATGCACCCCACCCCCACCCCAGTTCCACCCTGGCTGCCCCTGTATAACTCCATCTCTACTGCACGGGATGATGACATTTATGTCCTTTGAAAACACTGAATGGGAGACTAGACCTCTGCTGACAGTTGCTAGCATCGGTACACATAGAGATATTTGTTAATGACTGTATTGGTGGTTTCATTCGAGGGAAACTAGGTCAGCTGTGCCACTGAAGTGTGAGCCAAGGATATCTTCCACCAAAGCCGCTGCAGTCACAGGCAGGACCTTTGTAAAGACATCAGGACATGCAGACCCTGCCCTGGCTCTCTTTGGGAGGAGGGCGGGGATGCCTTGCTGAACCCTCAAAGCACCATTTCTCTTCAGGCTTAATATTTTATCCCTTCCCTCAAGATTCCGCTCTGCTTTCATTGTTTTCTCCCACCAAAGCAGCAAAACTAATAAACATTTTCTCCCCTGGAACAACTAATGCATCTTTTAGGTAGAAAATCTTCACCAGATCACAACATGTATTTTTTTTAAATCGGCATATGATGAAACTGACAGGTTAAAAGATTTTCATTCCTGGGTTGCACATGTGGGAAAGAGAACCATAGGTAGTGGAAGACAAATATTTTCCCCAATGCCTATCTCTTCCTGTGCACCTGAAAACTAATCCGTTCCATTGAGTTTCAAGCATCATAAACTAGAAGAAATACCATTTCAGAAACAGCATATAAAAACCCCCAACTTCTTAGAACCCAAGAACATTAATATTAATAGCATGTATGAGTGGTTTTTCTTTGTTCTGTGTTTATCATCTTTTCTTTATAAATATATTTTTAAATGCAGAAAGTAAGAAAGAATAGTTTTCTGAACATTTATTACAAATAAAAACATCTTGTTAGGCCAGATATGGTGGTGTATGCCTGTCCTCACCCCACTTGGGAGGTTGATGCAGGGGAGGCAGGAGGTCAGGAGTTTGAAGTGATCTTAGACAGTATAGCATATAGAGTCTAGCTTGAGCTACATGAGACCTTGTGGAAAAGAAGAGAGTGAGAGGGAGGGGTGAAAAAGAAGAGAAGGAAACCTTGCGGACGAAACTGAAGCTATGGGACGTCTTCTTGGTGTGCTGTGCTTCAGCTGAGGCTCTGTAATGAGCCTCACACTGAATCTCACATATCCACACATGTTATTATATTTCACCATCCATGCTGATGTTGTAAACAACTCTTAATTTGTTTGACACAGCCTTTTCTATGCTGTAAAACTTCATCCATAAAAACAGAGCAGTCTGATGAACTCACATTTGCCCAAGTATTCATTTCCAGTAACGAGAGACACGCTTGACCAGCTTTGCTCCATTTGTTTTCTTTCTTCCAACCCTAAGCACTGAATTAACGCAAATTTAAGGCATTTCATAATTGGTTTTTAAGTCAATACTTTAATATCTATCTCAAAACTGTGGGGTTTAGTAATTATACTCATTATTACAACTTTCTCACCCAAGTCTGAACAGTACCTTAATATTACTAAATATCAGGTAGTATGCCATCAGGTATGGTGGAAGCCCTGGGGGAGTAAAAATCCTGAGCAAATGTGTATTTTGACCCGAGGAAGGTCCGTAGAGGACTCAGAGACCAACTGATCATGGTAAATTGGCAAAGACATTATTTACATGGAGCAGGCTCAAGTGCGGTGGCGAAGCTTTCCTCAGGAGTCTGCATATGAATGCTTATGGGTGATTGATCTGCACAGGCAAAGACTAGCAACAGCGGCTTCCTCCTCCTGGGCGTTCACAGCTGCTGGCCTCCAGAGACCTCTCTACAGAGACCTCCTGCTGGGATTAGGTAACCCACTCCTGTGCTGTACCTCTTAAGCAGTCTGAGGTTCCAGGTTGAGGTGGTCTATGTTGGAGTATCCCACCAGATCCCAGCTTTGTACATTCTTGAAAACAAAAATGGGCCTGTGGTATTTCCAGGGTGGGATTCTTTCCCCCTCAGCTTCCGGTTGTTGGATCCAGGAGCTTCTGTGTATTGGGTGTCGTAGGCCTCACAGCTGCTCCATGCCATGTGGTTCTTCTCTGTGTGTTGACAGGGATAAGTAGCTTGTTGCTGTTGCACTGAAATCCAGCCATCGAAAGTATTTGCGTATCTCTAGTACTTCAGATACATGTCAGCAGACTGTATGAGTTGTTCTCACGGAGAACTGCCTCTTCTCAAAAACCACTCAGTGTTTCTATTTGTAGCCCGTTAATGTTCAGTGCCAATTTTTCACACACTTATACATCAGTGGGTCCATTTCTTTGCTAGAGACATTTGTCTCTTCCGCGTGTTCATTATTCAACATAGCACTATTTGCTAGTTTTGTGGTGCATGCCATCCTTCCGTCCGTTTAGTCACTTAGCACAGTTGCTGAGTTTCCAGAGAAGCATTTCCGGTTTTCCTACGTATTGTCTTCCTCCCCTTTAATATGCATCCCCAGTGCTTCTGATATCATAACACTTATTGTTTTCTCCCCAGTCTCATAATGCATAATTGCACCTCATTTTAGATGAAATTTTGTTTTCTGTGGTTATTAGTAATACCAGCATCTTTTTGTGTTTATTAGCCTTTTCAATTCTTGTTTCATAGACTTCTAGAATTGCTTGTCATTTTACTGCAGGGTTGCTTGTTTCATTTTTACTTTCTTTTAAGACTTCTTTTTGATAATTTGGGCATAAATTCTTTAATTGTTCTTTTAAGCATTTGTAGTCATTTCTTTTCTTGTGGCGTGACTAAATATCTGACAAATAAGAAAGGAAAAATTCATTCAGACTTAACTTTTGAGAGGGTTTGCAGGGTAGATCACAGATAGGAAGACATGGCTGGGCAGAAGGAGCATGGAATGGCTCATGACGCCTTTTCAGAGATCAGGAAGCAGGCAATCAGGCAACCCTCAAAACCCATCTCCTGGCTTCTTGGGATTTCATTTTAAGATCTATTCTATGTCCCAGACTTACATTTAAGGTATTGGCTTTTCTGTATCTGATTGATAAGTAAGTGTTTGCTTCTTGAGAGAGGGCCTCGCCATTTAGACAATACTGGACTAGCTCTTGGGAAATTGTTCCCTCAGTTTCCTAACAAAAAATGTTCTATTTATAGATCTGTGTAGATTTCAATGATAGAGCAGGTTGTTTGTATCTCTGTCCATAAACTGAGTTTTCTGCCAGAGTGTTCCTCAGTTTGTCCTCAGCATGTTTGTATTTGTCTTATTTACTTAAATAACCCACCAGCCCTTTGAACGAAGTGTTTCTGAGAACTCTGTGGTCCAGTCCCTAGAACGTCTTCTGAGTTGCCATGGAAGTAGCCAACGGCTTAAACTCTTCCTCCTTTAAAGCCCAGACTTTGATTTAACCTGATCTAAGGGATTTTCTAAAGTGAACAGAGAAAGCTCTGTTATTAACACAATCTCTGTGACATGAATTCAACCATTGTTCAACATGCTCAGGTTTTTAAATTTAGCAGCCAGGTAGATGGAAACAACCAGATATAGCTGTTAGGATGTGAGAAGATCATTTCCCCAAACCACCATATTTGCATTTTTCTGCAAACATTTTTGTTGTCTGACTGAATAAGTTTCATTTGGTGTTCCCTGGCTAGCATCAAATTAAGATACATTTACAAAATGTATTCTGTTCAATGGTCCAAGATAAAATGAATTTAAAATTCTTATGCAAATAATTGAAGGAAGCATCCTGAAGATTCATTAAATGTAAAAAAGTTTGCTTTTCTCAGATTCTAACAGCATGCCTACCTGTAGGTGTGCATCATCCTATCCGCCAGTTTCAATACATATCTTGTAATTCAGCTAGTCTAGGAGAGATTTTTAACAGGATCTTAGTGTTTACAATGTATCCCCAGTAATTAAAACAAAGCTTTTGATTTGATAGTTTGCTATCCATACATTTATTTGAAAAAAAAACGTCCAATTATTTAAGGAGTCCATTATAAAAAAACAACGTATTTAGTTTAGCGCTTCCATCAACCTTTGTTGAATGTACTTAGTATATTCCAAGCTTTATGTAGGTTACCAAGGACACAGTAATGAAATCAGTAGTTAAAACAGGCTTTTAGCCTTGAAGAATCCATGCATTTCAATAAGCACAAACCTCTATGATTCCTTTGCTGTTTGGCAAATATTTATATGCAGATACACTAGCTTTAAAATAAGTAATATTTGCTTGCTTTACAGAATCTGTGCTACTTTGTTTCCATTTTCATATAAGAAAATAGGTAACAAAAATAGGTCCAAGGTGCATATTTAGTTTTTTCACTCATTGACAGCCTTTGACTATAGCTAGATCCTGCTTCTGCTTTCTCCAGATTGTTGTGATTTGGCTGAACTCTTGACTATTTCTTTGGCCAAGCAGAAGTGAGGACTTGAATTAGCGCAGTCTTAGGATAGTATGTCTTTTCTGAGTATGGAGACACATGTCTGTCATCCCAGCACTAGGAAGTTAAGGTAGGAAAGCTAGCCTGTGCTATCTACTGAGAACCTGTCTAGCCTGCACTACAATATGAGACCCAGTCTAGCTTGTATATACAGTGAGACCCTGTCTAGCCAGTGCTATATAGCGAGAACCTGTCTTTAAAAAACAAATGCAAAAACATCAAACCTGGGATTAATGTACTCATCTCCGAATCCTAAGGGATTTTATGGAGAACTCCAAGACATCCCTTGTTCTTATAATACATCTAGTTGAGAGACTGTCAGCTCGGTCAGCCTTTCTTGTTTCTACCAGGTCCAACCTCTGTGTGGAATTCCAGTTTGCCTCTACTTGGAATTTGTTTTCTAGAAAAATCTTACATCTCTGATATGATTCTGATGCTCTAGACTAGTTTAAAAAATGCATCTAGCTTTGTCCAATGACTTTTTCTCAAGCCCATTTTGACCCAAATCAAAACTCTGCTGATCGCTCAAACTGTCATTTATAGGTCAAGACATTTATAAAATCGAAACACTTAATGGAGTGAGGGGAGGCTCAAAGTAATTATTGGCTTCTTGTTTTGATTTATTTGGCTAAAAGGCTTCTTATCCATGTACGGGATGTATGTGCATTGCACGAACTTAAGCATCCTGTATTCCACATTGTCACATGACGTCGTGGACTTAGATTGGAAATATCATGCACATGAATGTAAGTTGTGAAGAGTATGGCAGTTTAAGGTGCAGGAGAAACAGCCGACAATGTGGAGAGATGATCGAGCTCTTGGAGTAAGTAGGAAGTTTCCCTCACTGCAGGCTCTTAAGTTCTTGCTAGGTTTCCTTTGGAGAACTATTCTGACTGGTGGTCAGACTGGATAATAAACTGGCTTAGGTGATTCCTAGAAAACTCATCCATGGTTGTCTAGGGGAGTTCTCCATTTTTCAAATATCATTATCTCTTATATTTGTAAAACATGGAATAGTTTTGGAACATACTCACGTGTTCCAAGTACACATTTGTCTTTTCCATTTAATGTGCAACTAAGCCCTAAAAATATCTCTTCTCAACAAATAAAAGGTGTATCTCTCCAAAATCAAATGATGCTAGAGAAATGCCAAGCCACAAAGAGGGCAAAGCACACAGTGAATGATACTTTTGTGTTTTAAAACCTATTTTGTTTCCAATTATAAAGTATTAAAAGAGATGTTTTCTTGCCAGAGAAAGAGTTGGGGAAAAATCTTATTAGAGAAAGGATTCAGTGAAGTGGAAAGCCCAGAGGATGTAATTACACATAGATTAAAGCTCGGAGGCCAAAGTTGCCTGATGTCCAGGGATGCACAGCCAGTGTGAATGTCATGAACTCAGATGGTTGCTGCCAACCTCTCTGACTCTTTGTAAATCTTAATGCTTCTTGGTAATGATCCACCAGAATGATAAAAATCCATTTATCATGCTGCGGATATAATCTGAATAGGTTGCAAAAGCTCCTTGTTCCTTATAACACACACATTTATTATAAATATGTCTTAGTTTAGTATTTCTCAAAGACCTCATGGCATTGTTTGCACAACTATTTAAAAAATACAGGGAGATTCTGGAATCTAAAATGAGACTTTCTATACTTCAGGAAAGCAAGAGAGGAGACAAGGAGGGAAAATAAACACAATGGTGTGCAATCAGAAATGCCAGCAGGGGTGATTAGGAAAAAATTCTATCTACTAATAGTCTAGATGAAACAAAACTCTGAGACAGAAGGGTAGAACAGGAATCAGTTCAAACAGCCAGTAGGTTCAATCTAGCACAGCTGTTTCATAGTCTGTGACCCATAAACAGTTTTACTGTTTTGTTTTTGTTTTGTTTTGTTTTTCGAGACAGGGTTTCTCTGTAGCTTTGGAG
>LOEQ01000742.1:61210-71239 GCA_001685075.1 Bramus lutescens | reverse complement strand
TTTATTAACCAATGAAAGTAACACATAGACAGATGACCCTCCTATATCACTGGAGGGTGCCAGGCATATCTAGGGAAGTTTTCCCCCAACATCAATTAAACTGAGGAAGGGAATCCTTCAGGTGCACGCAATGGCTTGTCTGTTATTGCCTGTTAATTAATTCTGGGTCCAGTGAAGTTGACAGCTAACACTAACCATGACATAAACCAAACTGAGATCTGCAAATTCACAAAAAATATGTTCGCTTTTGTTAGTAGATATGAGTGTGAAAAGCATTATCATATAGAGGTTTTCTATATAGCATACATTTATTATGAATTTATTGTGTATAATGTTCTATTCTCTACCACTGGCTGACGAATAGTGATTATTTTCTGTTTAAGGTTTTTTCTTCCTAATGGAAGTAAAATTGTTTTTTTTTAATTAAAATAGATTCTTCTCTCATACAATATATCCCCACCACAGTTTGCCCTCCCTCCACTCCTCTCAGCTTCCTCCCACCTCCTCCATGCCCTCCCCCATCCACTCCTGCTCAGGCTCCCATCAGAAAAGATCAGGCCTCCAAAAGACAACAACCAAACCAGACAAAACAAACTGCAATCAGACAAGGCAAAAGCCCTCACACCAAAACCAAATAGGAGAAAAAGAGTCTCAGAGGAAAGGATCTGAGACACACTTGCTCCCCCTGTTAGGAGTCCCCCAGAAACACCAAGCTAACAGCCACAGTGTGTATGCTGAGAACCTGGTGCAGACCCCTGCAGGTCCCATGATTGCTGCTTCAGTCTCTGTGAGCTCATATGCACCCTGCTTGCTTGATTCAGTGGGCCATGTTCTCCTGGTGTCTTCCTTGACCTTTGGCGTCTACAATCCTTCTGTATCTCTTTTCCCAGGATTCCTGTGTTTGGTTCTACCTTAGGTCTTGGTGCTATCCAGTCTCTGGTTCCTTATCATCCAGGTCATGCCAGGCATGGGGCCCCTCTTATGAAGTGGACCTCAAGTTAAATCAGATCTTTGGTGGTCACTCACCGAAGTTCTGTGCCACCATGGCCTCAGCACATCTAGCATGCAGTACGGATTGTAGGTCCAAAGTTTTGTGGCTGGGTTGATGTGCACATTTCTCTTTTGGTGGCTTATGAAGTACCTTCCTGCACCAAAGACACTAGAAGTTAGGTGTGAAGGCTCCACACAGGAACCAGCTCGAGCTCTCCATCTTCCGTGAGCTGCGTGGATCTTGTCCTCAGCCGTGGGACCCCATTGTCGTTTTGCTGAGAGCAACCCTCTGTCCAAACCACCCTTCAATTGCCTCCAGTTCCAGCCATCTCTCCTTGCCCTCTCTCCATCCACCCTCTAACCTGATCCTATCCCCACCCACTCCAGTCCACTTGACAAAATCTGTTTTATTTCCCCCTTCCCAGGGAGATCTGTAAGTTTTGGTATTCTTTGGAAATACCTAGTATACATTGTGAGTATAGAGGAGAGAGATTAAATTTCAGGGTAGAGGCTCTATGAGAACCATGTCTTTTCTTTTCCTCTTCTTTCCTGTCTGGGCTTTATGCAGAGAGGGACTTCTAGACTACCAATTTACCTGGTACTGCATTTCTACCCATGATTCTGTTTTCCACCATTCCTCAGAGCTGCCTTATCTTCTCTCTAAGTTGCAGCTGCCCAGACTATGAAGTCTTATCTTCTGGATAAAACTATCCTGGTATGTGTCTGTGTGCATATGTGCATGTGTGTGTGCACATATATGTCTATGTGCATGTGTCTGTGTGCATATGTTTCTGTGTGCATGAATGCAGACATATGTTATTTAATCGTAAACTTCTCAACTGAAATTGAATTTTTTGTCTTAGTTTGGGCAAAACCCACATAATTATTTTCATATCCTGTAACACTTTGAATCTGCAAAATAAAAAGTATATTTCTACACTGATAAGTCCATTTTAAATGAATCTTGACAGTCTGATCTTTTAAAAAAATGATTCTTTTGTTTTGTGTCCTACAGAAGGGTTATCAGGTAGAAGGCATCCTTTGAAGTTCAGGAAATTTGTTGGAAAATGGATAGGACTGGAAAAGATCATCCCGAGTGAGGTAACCCAGACCTAGAAAGATAAACATGATTGATGCCTAACCCAACTGCCATTAGAGAGAATTTACCCAGCAACAGACGGAAACAGATGCAGAGACCCACAGCCAGACATTAGGCAGAGTGTGAGGAACCCTGCAGGAGAGGGTGATGAAGGATTGTAGGACCAGTGGTGTCAAGGGCAACACAAGAAAACCCACAGAACCAACTAATCTGGGCTCACAGGGGGCTTATAGAGATTGAACCAACAACCAGGGAGCCTGAATGGGACTGACCTAGGCACTCTCTATATATGTTACAGTGGTGTAACTTGGTCTTTGAGTGAGAGTCCTAGCAGTGAAAACAGGGGCTGTCTCTGACACTGTTGTCTGGTTTGGGGACCCATCCCTCTTGCCAGATTGTCTTATCCAGCCTTAGTGGAGGAAGGGGTGCTTGGTCTCACTGCAGCCTGATATACCATGACTGGCTCATATCCATAGGAAAATCACCTGTATCCAAAGAGAAACAGTGGAGGAAGAGAAGACGGGGTGGGATGGGAGGGCATTGGGAAAAGGAGATGGAGAGGAAGCTTTGGTTGGGATAGAAAATAAGAAAAAATCATGTTGCCTTCTGATTGAGGTATGTTGCATGATGTGGGATTCTTCACTGTATGTTGTGAATATGTTTTATTACCATTGACTAATAAAGAAGCTGCTTTGGCCTATGGCAGTGCAGATTATAGCAAGGCGGGAAATCCAAGCAGAGATAGAAGAGGAAAGAAAGTAGAGTCAAAGAGACATCATGAAATAGCCCAAGAAGCAAGAGGGAACAAACCACGAACCTCGTGGTAAAATATAAAATAACAGAAATGGGTAAATTTAAGATATAAGAGGTAGCTGGAATAAACCTGAGCCATTGGTCAAACAGTGTTGTAACTAATATAGTTTCTGTGTGTTTGTTTCGGTCTGGGCAGCCAGGTAGCTAAAGCACAGCCTCCGTTTACAGTTGCACGATTCATAAACTGTGCTTTCCTCATCTTTTGTAATTAGTAAGTAGTTTGTAAAACCAGCTCCCCCAGGGCACCCTAGCTCAGGCACAGCCTACAAAACAGGGACTTTCTAACAGGATTTCTGAAGGGTTCTTTTCTCTTGTATTATTTTAAGTCTTTTATTTCATCTTATGTAGGTCTTGCTCCATAATTCAAGAGGTCATAAATCTCCACTGTGCTTTGATAAATCTTTTCATTAAGAAAGAGGAGCACTCCTTTTGTTCCACTTCACAGAGTGACAAAAAGAACTGGAATTCTGAGCCAGAAACTTAGTAGCAAACCTAGTGCGATGATTAACCAAGGCTTCCCATTGTTGAGCTTTTGTGCTCGCTTCATGTGATGCTTGTTAAATTCGGGGACTAGTAATATTATCAAGAGTGTGTTACACACGAGGAGACCAGAGCTGACTCTGAAAAACTTGCTCCAATTTGCATATGTAGCAGAGACAGTGTGACGGGTCCAAATTTGTAGGTGGTGTTGCAGACTCCAGGAGTCAGTAAAGGGAACACAATGGCAAAGCAACTAGAACAATAGTAGGTCTTTCTCCTCATCAACCTCTGTGCCCTTGGATTCAGACCCATTCACGGGGATGCCTGCTCATCCATGTAATATCTCATGGTGGCTATTTCCGTGGCAATGGCGACCCTGATTTAAAGTGCTATTTTGCATTTCTATTTTTCTCCTTCTCTTGAAAACATCTTTTTTATGCATCCACAACTCTGACTTGGAGAGGCAAAAGTCTTTCACGGAGATTTTCTTGCAAAGTTAACTTACTGCTTCAAAAGTTTTCCACCCGATGTTTGCTTGGCCTGAGCTAAAGATGCCTTCTGTGAAGAAGTGACAAGAGACTGAATAAAGTCCCACACGCCTTTGATCCCAGCACCCAGAAGAGAGAGGCTGGTGGATCTCTGAGTTCAAGGTCAGCCTGGTCTGCAGAATAACACAGAAAAACCCTGTTTCTAAAAACCAAAAGAAAAAAAGGAGAGGGATTTTGAATCCAGGAAACTCTAGCCTGTCTTCAGCATTTCTCATCCCTCTGAGGGGCACATAATCCTCAGCCACCTTGTCAAGGCTGCCTCTTGTTGCTTGCTGCCCTGGCTTTCTTCCTGGATTCGGAGCTGAGGTACTGAGTATGCATCCTCCACTCTTCCTTAGAGTTTCGTTCACCAGGCTTAGTTACAGCGTATAGTTCACTTACCTTGTTATATGAGTGAGTGGATCTTTGAGTATTCCCCTCTTTCCTGCTGACAACACCTCTGAAAAAGCTACATTGATTGATATTTCCTTATAGCCCCATGTTGCAGACAGGTGTACTCTTGTAAGCGGAACAAGATGTAGCCTTATCATCTCTAAAAGGCCACATGTCCCCCAGAAGACCTTCAGTCAGTAGTGTTAATGCCAGTTCTTGGGCTCTCTGAGAGCCCCTTTGGGCATTTGTCACAGGAAACAGTGCTTTTCTTTGTCTTAGCTACAAGGGCTGTTCAATTCCCCACCCCATGCTGTGGGCTCTAGTTTGAAAACATAAACTTGTGTGACTATAAAAGATTGCAGGTCCCCAAGGAGCCTTAGCCCTTATGGCCACAGGATTTCAGTGCTGTGGTTGTTCCTTTACCTAGACCCTTCTATCACACCCTCCAGAAGAGACTGTGAAACTGCCTGGTGAGTTCCTGCAATAGAGTAGGAAGGGAGGACATTCTTATTTCACAGGGGTAACACTGCCATTTCCTCTTTGAGCTTGAAAACAAGGTTTCTGTCCCCTGATGAAGAAAGATAATAAGCTGACCATGGAGCTAAAGGAAAAGTGAAACTTCCACATTAACACAGTCTCATCGTGATTTTTAAAATATTTATTGTTTGTTAGGCACACTGCATATATCAACTCTTTGAATTTCAACTGGGGCCCATGAAAATTAGTTGGTACTTTCTCCACTTGCTGTTCATAGAAATTAGAAGCAGAAAGGTTAAGTAATTTATTTACGACCATATGACAGTAAGAGGCCAATTTTCTTGGCATCAGGGTTGATGCTTTTCTTTGAAAAAAATAGCTATGTAGTTCTGATGGTCAGTCATTTTTAGCAACACAGGAGCTTTTGAAAATATACTGAACACAATCTGCAGAGGCAAGGGAAATGGCTCAGTGGGTAAAGGCACTTGCCACCCAAGTCTAGCGACGTGAGTTCAATCCCTGGAACCTGTAAAGGTAGAAAAAGAGTAATGGTTTCATCACAAACAATTAGAAATTTTTATGTTATAGATTCTTGATAAGATGCTCGTTTCAGCAGTAATGTAGTCATATTATATAGAATATTAAAGTTACAGCACTTTTGGTCCTAGTTTCACTGGGAGCACTGCTTAGCCAGTCTAATGGAAATTTGTGTATTCTTGCATTTAGCATATCCTTCCTGCCTTGAATGCCCTTAATACTTGGATCTATACTTTGTTTGCTACTATTACTTATATTTTGACATTGATCTAGTCATACTTTGTTGTCAGATCATCCTGTGTTTAGAAATATTTCAAAAATATTTTGTGCACTATCTGAGAGCATTGTCCAAGCAGAAGCGCTCATGGGAGAGGAGCAAAGGCTCAATACTCAGTGTATCTTTCTGATATCAACACTGTCCACTCATGTCTGCTGATAATTGTCCCTGGCTGCTCAGCTGCCATTGTCCTGTGACCTTCCCTAAACCGTTGCGGTCTTCAGAGGCCAGAATCATAATCCCTTGTTTTCTCCTGAAGTTACTGGTGGTTAAGCCTTCCGGAATACTGTGCTTGGAAACATACCAGAAGAGATTCTAACCCAGTGATATACAGGTTGCGTCAGCATCATGAGGGATATGAAAAACCAAAGCAGCGCGACTCCTCCAAAGGATCACAGTTCCACAACTGCTGAACTCGAGGAAAAGCCAGGTAAAGATTTCAAAAGTTTCCTGTAAAAATGACAAGTGACCTGAAAGAGGATATGAACAAGCAAATGAAATCAGTACAGGAGTTGAACAGAGGAATGCCAGCAACATGGAGCCCAAAGTCAACAGAGTGGATAAAGAAATAAGCAACAAGGAGAAAGTCTTCAGAAAGGAAAATTTCATTTTAAAACAAAGATGTGTGGAAATTCAGAAACACAAATGACTCAAGTAAACAAACTGGAAATGTATCACCAACAGACTCAACCAAGCAGAAGAATGAGCATCAGGGATGAAGGACAAGGTTGATGAACCGCCACATTAAGATATCAATAATGCAACCAAAATAAAATGGTCACTATGTCCAGGAGTTCCAGGATACAATTGAGAGATCACATGATAGAAGCAGGTGCAAAGGCATAGAGAACTCATTCAATGAAGTTATAGCGTAAAATGACCCAAGCCTGGAGAACTCGACATACAAACACAAAAGTACCTGGAACCCCATCTAGATATGACCAAGAAGAACTTCTTAGAAAACAAGCCTGTTCCACTCAATGTCTTTAGATGTTCCCAGTCTGGTTCTTCCATACTTCTGTTAAACATATGCTGTCAACAAAAGTTGAATATGACAGGTATTTTAAAACCGTCTTAGGTAGACGTGACACATGGTCAGATTATATTCAGTCTAATCAAGCATGCAAAGATGTTGATGGCATTTTCTGTAACTTTTTTTTATAAAAATCAACTACTTTGCTCTTTTTGACGATATTCTCACATTGCTTACCAGAGAGCCTTTTGCATGTTTTACAATCCCCACTTTCCCTTTCCTTGAAATCACTCCACTTTCCCTTCATGTCAGTCATTCATTCCGTGATGGCATTTCCGAGAGTGAATTTTACTGTTTTCACCTCTTGTTTTGAGGTGGGAAACCCAATGAGATCAGCAGAAGCCTAAGGGCATTTCTAAAGTTAGGTGTATTTGATGTCGCATTCAGTTCACATTGTTGGTTTCTCTGGAAACTGTGTGGCCCCTCAGCCCTGTTTTCCGGGGATAGCCAAGCATTTCTCTAAACTTTTCAGCTTAATAAATCTAGATATGAGCAAAAGCAGCAGATGTAAAGTTTTACTGGGGATTGCTGTAATGTTACTGGGTTTCCACTCTCCCCCAAGCTAGTTCTAAACTCTGAGTGCTGCTTTGGAGCCTTTACATCCAAATACAGGTTAAAGGCGTTTTGTCGTCTGTCATCAGAATATGCCCACAAAGGATGCCATCTGTTAAATGACTCACTGTAAGGGAAATGGACCACGTGGTAGACTGTAAGGGGCTGAACCTTTTAAAACTAGCATTCCAACAAGGAGCCCTGCCGCTGCCAAAGGTGTGCTTTAGGGCTAGAATTGCAATTGGAAGAGAGCAAGCCTGTATCTGGATACATTTTAAATAGACTTTTATTGTTATCACTTTTCAAACACACAACTTCCATATCTTTATCTTGATCTATGGGGAAGTAGGTGAACAGACAATCTGTCTCTAACTCCAGACACAGAACTTAAAATGTTTTCGCCTTTGATTGCTTCTAACAGTCGTGGCTCTGCAAGTCTCTTCTTTGGAATTCTCTCTGTAGATGACACAGACACACACTTTAAAATCTAAAACTATATTTACCCGGTGTGTGTGACCAGGGCGGGTTGGACTGCACCATGTGGTGGTCTGTGTGGGCAGGAGAGGGAAACCTGCAGGAGCCCTTTGCTCCTTCCATGTGGGTTCAGGGATTGAAGTCACATCTTCAGGCGTGGTGGCCATCACCTTTACCCACTGTGCCACCTTTCAGGACTTGGGGACATACTTTGACTCCACCTCTTTGAAGGAGGATCTTTGATTAAGGCCTAAGATTCATAAGAACTCAGGTACAGGTTAGCTTTCAGCCTCCAGCGCAGTACGAGTGTCTTCTTGCATTTTAAAGATCAAGACAATAAGAAAGAAAAAAAAAAGAGAGAGAGAGAAGAAAAAGATGAAAAAATTTTCTGTTTCAACTTAATACACAATATTTGAAATAGAAAAGTAAACAAGACCTGCAAGGTTTTTTGAATAATACCTACTAAGAAGAGTGCAGTTGGGCAAAATGTGGTATAACGTGCTTGACAACAGGGAGTTAGTCTGATAAAAGATTTTACTGCAGTCTGTTGATGTGCTGAGGAACGGAACAGCCTTCTGATTACTTAATGCACTTTCAGCCTTTGGTCCTTTATTATTAGTTCATAAAATTAATTTGCTCCAGTGCTGTTCCATTATTGTTTTTTCAAGTCAGGTCCTAGACAAAGCGTGATTCACATTTATGGGACACTGTGATGTACAGGTGATTGTTTAGCTGCATTGTTTTATGACGGGCCTCTGAGAGGTGGGACAAGACAGTGCTATTTAAAAAGGAATGCACTGTTGCTCTCATGGAATGAGTACAGGCATCCGAGGCATCACACATGAGTCAGAAAGCCACATGTGTGCAGCTGTCAGAGAGAATTCACAATCTGTCAATTTGCAGTAAAATGTTTCCAGTTAGTATTTTAATTAAGTTTTTAATTATCTTGGCACATATTTCCAGGTCTAGAAGCAGGTTTGCACAAACTACCAAAGTAGAAGTTTGTCATTATATGCTTATGATTGAATTTTATGGAAAAATTACAAAGTATATTTTAATTTTAAAGTTCTCCCCTAGAGTGTACCTTCTGGGGTCTTGGAAGGACCAGACTTCTGATGGTGGGATCTTCTGCCTGCTTGTTCTATTTGGCCATACCACAATATCTGTCTGTCTTTCTCTCTCCCCCCTCCTTCTCTCTCTTTAGGTATGAATATGAATCAACAGTCTTACATTTTTCTTTAGTAAATACTGATACTTTAAAGAAATATCTGAATGTCTAGATCAACATTTCTCAACCTTCTTAAATGCAGCAACCCTTTAATACAGTTCTTCATGTTGTGCTGACCCCTGACCCTAAAATTATTTTGCTGCTGCTTCATAATTGTAATTTGGCTACTGTTTTGAATTGTAATATAAATATGTGATATGTAGTATATCTGATAGGTGACCTCTGTGGCATTGTGATCCACAGGAGAAGAACCACTGGTCTAGAGTATCAAGTTCATTTGGGTGTGCTAGAAATCTCTTTAATACAAAGATGAAAATGTCCTACAGAAGTGCCAAATTGCAGAATGTAATAGGGACATGGTTAAATGAATAGGTCAAATGTCAACAAACTGTACAGTATGTTTTTTTTGAAAAGCTTGCATGAAAAGAATGTTTTTATACATATATGTTTCACTTGACCCAACAGCAGTAGACAATAACATCACTTTAGAGACATAGTACTGAAAGAGTCCTGTTCTGATTAATACACTACTGTCCAAGCAAAAAGAACCCAATTATTATTCTACTTAAAAAATTTGCCAATAAAATAGAATTGTTTTTTAAAAAAATAAAAGCCTACTAAATCAAAAACCCTAGTAATTAAGCACCTCAAATCAATGAAAAGAAGCTGAAATCTGGGCAATTCAAAATCACTTTTTAACGTAAGTTCTGGTACCCTTTGACCAGTTTTCACACACAAACCCCACCATCCCCCATAGCCGCCATTCTTTTCTCCTACAAGTTCAACTTTCCCTTGATCCTTTGTTTTCCAGGAAACAATGGAGCGTTTGTCTTTAGGTATCTACTGTATTTCTATTAGCATAGTGTTCTCCGGGGCACTGCATTTGCTAAGTATTATTATTAAGTAGTACTTCTTATATATGATTTTTATATAAAATTTATGTGTACATGTGAGTGGCTGCATTTATGTATGTACACTACATGAGTGCCTAGTACCAAGAGAGGCCAAAAGAGAGCACTGGATGCCCTGCAACTGTAGTTATAGTTAACTAGGAGGTGTTTGATGTGGGTGCTAGGAACCAAATTGGGTCCTCTTCCTGAGCTCCCAAGGTCCAAATGAGGAGCAGAAGGAGGGAGAACATGAGCAAGG
>LOEQ01000742.1:41110-51705 GCA_001685075.1 Bramus lutescens | reverse complement strand
TGCCTCTGCCTCCCAAGTGCTGGGATTAAAGGCGTGCACCACCACCGCCCGGCCGTTTTTGTTTTGTTTTTTTTTTTTTGAAAGCATTTTAAGACCAATTTTATGTCTTAATATGCATGCCAGTGAAGCACATAACCTTTAAATATGTTTTGTAGGGAACAGGGGGACAAGGGTGTATATAGCACAGATTAGTCATATCTCTGAGGCTGGTCCTAAGCTCTCAATTCTCCTGCTTCCACCTTCAAAGAAGTGGGATTATAGATGTGTTCCACTAAGCACTGTGAACATGACTATAAGATGATTTTAGTTGGCTTAAAATAGTTTTGTTGTGGTGATAGTAAATCCATCTCTCACACGCCAATAAAGCACATTTTTATTCTACATCAGCAATATAGAATGCATTATATTTTTAAAAGAACAGAAGATGCTATACATTCTGAGAGTTACATAATCCTTGTACCAAATTAGCCCCACATAAGCAACAAGAACAAAATTCCGGACCTTTGAACTTTGTGAAATAAAACCTATCTTTCTCTATACTCCCCTCAATATGAGAAGGTGACATTACATTTTATACAAAAACTGATCTGCATAGGCTCATGTGTGTGAACACTTGGTCCCCACTTGGTGGAATGTTCATTTCGGGGCGATATTGGAAAATTTGGGAAGTTCGGTCTGTCTGGAAGAAGTAGATGGCTAGGGGAAGAGCTTGAGGGTCATAGTCTAGCCTTAATTCTGGTTTCCTCTCTGCTTTCTGGTCCACGAAGCTGAGGGCATTGGGCCTTGTTCTCCGTCAGCTGTAGCTTCTCCACCATGACAGATTACACAGCAAAGCACAGCACAAAGTGGGTCCTTTCTCCTTTGTCAGGCATTTGTCCACAGCAATAGACACATCACAAGGAACTAACCGTAGCATATACAGATATCCTTGTTCATGTGCTTATGTTTAGCATTACTCCAAAAAAGATACATTAGACAGGATTAAGCTGGCAACAAGGACATTTTCAACACTTTTGCGGGAGGGTAGGTAGAAAAGTCAACTCCATTAGAATAAAAGTTGGTTGAGTTTTGAATCATGCAGCAAGTTGATACTGGCAAAGGACTGGATAACTGTGAGATGGTGTCTGGTGAACTAGATTAGGCACTCTGTGGTTGCTTTTTTACACTGAGGAAATGTAGAATCCTACCTTCTTGTAGAGCCTAGGAGACAGACAGGTTCTCCCCTTCATGATTGCTTTCCATAGGGGTGGGTCCCGAGTCCTTGGGAATTGTTCCTGAATTCTAACACTGGCCAGAGGCTAGTGGAAGGTTTATTTCTCAAAGCGATAACAAACTATTTTTTAAGTTGCTAGTTTTGTACAGTTTACAGGAAAGGGAGAGTAGGGCATATAGTCAGGAGAAGATGTCTACAATCTCTGAAACCTGCGAGGATGTGAGGGTCATCTTCGTTAGCACATCTTATACTCTGTATCCAGGACTTAGATAAGTAAGGTAATACCAGACCCACAGGAACATTTGACTTAGGTGAAATGATAAGACAGCTACCTTCCCTAACAACAGTATGACTTACCAAAGTGGGTTGATCTTCCTGACATTGCTCAGCCTAGGTTATCAAGACCAGGCATCTTCTTGCTTATGACTGACACTTTTGGAGCTGGGGAATGAAGTAATCTCAAGTTGTAGTTCTGCTTCATAGACTTGCTGCTTGCATTTCAGGGTCTCTGGAGTTCAGAGTTTCCACAAAGGCACGAGTGGAGATGGGATGGAAATTGGAACTTTTTAGAGTGTTAATTTAATATGCTGTATTTGCCAGCTGAAAGATTTTAACACATCCAGTTTTACCCATGTGTTGTTGGATCTTTGTTTCAGTTTCTGAGTTATGTGTGGTTTTCCCTTCTGTAAATTGTGAGGTTAAATGAGATCACATGTTCAAAAGTGACACTGCTTAGCTGTGGCAAAAGCTCTAGAGAAATTTTCTATTGATATTTACTGGTGTTTCTTATATGTATCCACTGGATTTAATCTCTCTTCAAAAACAAGAACTGAGTCTCTTCAGCGATGACTCCAGAATGTTCACCAGCTTGCACCAGAACCAGGTTCTGACTAACAGACATGAGCAATGCTGCACACCTCAGAACATGCCTTCTAAGCAAGTGGTTTATCAAGATCACATGCAGATTCATAGCTGTCCAGACTCTGGGTGTGCAGAGACAAAGCAAACGCTTTGGTGTGAGAGCGGCAGGGGTTTTAGACAAGGAGGCACAGGATCTCAGTCTTGGTAATTGTAAGGTGGTCTTGTGTGCTATGTTATTGCAGACTCTATTATCTGTCTGGTGCAGCTGAAGATGGATTTGAAGCAGAGCCCAGCATCATACATGGTTAACTGATTTAGGGAAAGACAAGAAATAGCTCTTTGGAAGATGGTTTTGACTGAGTAGAATAGAGTTTAAATCATTGAAAAGAATAAGAAAATAGATTCCTATGCTGGTATGAAATTATGCTCAAGAATATTTTAAAGCGAACTGAAGAACTGCTGACTACTAGATTTTGCACATTGTGAATGTGAAGTTGCATAAGTATGCCTGAGAGCAGGTGCAGAGATATGTGCAGATATGCACAAAATTACCTTAAAGAATTCAAAAGTTCTTTTCTTTGGTATTAGAGGTTGAGCCCCAGGATTTTGTTCACGCTTGATGAGTGTTCTATTTCTGAACTATCTCCAGAGCTTTAAAATTTTAGTCTTTATTTTTTGGGTACATATATGTATTTGTGATGTATGTGTATGTGATGTATGTGATGTATGGTGATCAGAAGTCAACATTAGGGATCTTCTTCAGTCATTCTCCACTTTTCCTTTTTTCCTTTTTTTTTAATTGTGAAAGGGTCTCAGAATTTGGGAGCTTACCAATTTGGCTAAACTGGCTGACCAATGAGCTCTAGGTATCCACTTTTCTCCATTTTCCTGGCACCAGGCACCAGGGCTGCAGATAGGTACTGCTGTCATACCTGCCTTCTATATGGGGGTTAGGTATGCATGTCAGGGCTACGTGTGCAGCAAGCATTTTGACCTCTGAGCTGTGTCTCTAGACCCTGTTGTTACCTTTGAGGAAAGTGCTCACTCAGTTTCTTAGGCTGGCATCAAACTCACTATGAAGCACATGCTAACCCTGAGCTCACAAGCCGTCTGCATAAGCCTGTTGTACTGGAACTACAGGTGTGCCCCACCACACCTAGAGAAAAGAGTCTCTCCGATAGTCTCCAAAAGGGGAACTGGTGATTTGGGACACAGTACTTGCTGTTTCATGTAATAATCTGCATTTGAATTACTTGTCAAATTATGATAATTACTTTTGTGAGGAGTAAGTATGACAACTGAATTTCACATCTGTGTAATTAAGATTTGAAGTTATGCTTCAGACATCCTAAAATGTAGGCTGCTTAACTATGTTTAACTTTTAATTCAGATTATTTAAGAAAAATGCTGTTATTAATTCTCTGAGAAGTTCAGATCATGTATTTCAATCATATGCTCTTCCTCCAACTCCTCCCAGTTCCACCCCATTCCCTACCCACGGAACTTGTGTCTCCACCCCTTTTTGATTAGAACAGGAAAAGAGCTTGGTGAAAAATTAGTATTACATTCCCTTTTCTAGTTTCAGAGTTCAAGTCCCTACTTTTGTGTGAAAAATTTTTAGTGTAAAGAGGAAGGTTTAATCATGACATTTTTGGATATACTTGTCCCTTGTTCATATCTACTCCCCTGTTGCCTTCATTTGTCCCTGCTCCACAGTCTCCTTCATCTCAGCACAGTGCTTCTTCTGAGCTCATGTCTGCACCTGGTCCTTATTGTGGATATCCATGCCATTTCTTACAGACTTTGCTTTATTTGTAGCTAACACTTGACTATATACAGCATCTTATGACTTGTTAGATTCCAAAATGGCTCCAATTCACTATAATTCCATTATTGATTAATAAAATATTTCAAATATATACTAATATCTTTGCATCTTTGGTGCAAACCCTAACTTGCAATGAAAATTTACCTTATTTGAAATTTACATGTGATATTAGGCAACTGTTAGTCTCTGCATCATGATGTTGTATTGTTAAATATTCACTATCACTCCTTAATTTAATATCCTGAGTGCTCAGGTTGAGATTCCTTTTACAGAGGAGAAAAGCTGGAATAAGATCAACAAATACCTAAAGAAACAGCAGGGAAGCCCAGGAGTCTAAGAGTCATCCACTCTGCAAATCTACTGCTGTCTGATATTCTCTTTGCTAGCTCTGAACACAGCAAAGACATGGTTTTCCCATAAAAAACTTAGAATCCAGAGATTAAAACCCATTAAACCAGACTAAAGACTAACGAGGACTAACCAGGAAGAAAGCACAGATCAAGAGGTGTTTAATAGAAATATCACTAAATACAGGGTTTTATAAACAAGCACAACCAAGAAATATCTCTTGAGATGAAACAATAGCTAGTAACTCAGAGATGCAAAGGCCCAGTCCTCATATGATGATAATCCACAAAAATTGGATATCTCTGACTTCCAGTATGTGCTTGGGAAAGAACACAAAATTTAATAAACCCATTGGCCAAAATTTCAAGGAACATGCATCCCATTTCAGGAATTTTATTTCCCTTGTACACAATGGAAAGTCATTGGAGATCATTCATTTACTCTTTACATATCGAATGACTGGATTTTCTTTAGCAGCATGAAACAGGTAAAAGTTGGGAAGACTGGAGGGCCAAAGGGGCAAAATTGAAGTCCTGTGTCAATGATACTGAAGCAAAAGAAGAAGCAAATCAAGTAGATATTCAAGAATTTAAATAATTGTTGGCATCTGGTACCTGGTTAAAGGTGAGTTGAGGAAGCAGCCATCGTTGACTCAGCTATATGGTTCAAGGGCTGGAAGAATTTAGATTGTTGTGTTGTGACAGTGGATAAGAGCTGAAAATATTGGTTAGGTTCCCGTAGTGGGTGTGGAATGCAGAAGAGATGGGCAGAGTTAATAAACATGAGTCATGAATGGAGAAACAGTAATTAAATCAATTTTAATGATACAAAGAAGGCAGAGATCTGGGCTGTCAAAGATTTTAGCTAGTCTCCCTTAGGATGCTACCATTAGTGGTTTTTTTTTTATAAAATGCATTTCTTATTTTATACGCAATTCAGATACTTATGAGTCTAGCTTGCATCACATAGCATGGAGTTAGTAATCTAGAATGATCAGGGATGGGAATGAGTGTTCAGAAGCAAATTTACTGAGATGATGGAAAGCACCCTCCTTAAATATGATGGACAGAATTGGAATGCTTATGGTTCCCACCTCTTGTAACCCTGTAAACAAAAGAAAATGCTGTACTTAGTGGGATCAAGAAGGAAAGAATAAAGGAATTGCAGCAACAACAATATCTCACAAGTTGAGCTAGAGTTTTGACTCAGTGGTACATCGCTGGATTCCCTGGGTTCAATCACGGGGTTCCTGGTTGCACAGAAAACAGATTAAAAGTCAGCAATGGGACTTTGTGAACAGGACACCCAGGCCAAACAGACTGCAGTTGGACTTCCTCCTTATTAACTTCCTCTCTGTGCAGTTCTCGTCTGTATATTCTATTACTTCCCCACATGCAGTTTTGCAAACAGCCCTGCAAGCCTACATCCCTTTGCCCTACGGGCTTGTGTGCATCTCTCCTGTGTACTATATGAGAAGTTAAGTGGTAAGCTGCCCTTCTGCTTGCCCTTTTCCTTGGCCTTCCTCCTCTGGAGCTATACCATTTCTGGAAAATATGATTTTTATTGCCAGCTCCTTTGCAGTGTGCATTCATCCCCTTAGGCATAACTTCTGGCAGGGAATGAAAACTTTTATCTCATTGTGCTGTGTGATTTGTACCTGAAGGTTACTTTGGGCTATTTGTAAATGTGTGCCTGTGTTAAATAGATCCCAGTTGTACTGTTCTGAAGCGTTTAGTTTATTTTTGCCCTACGATGTGTTTGCTTCAGCAAACTGTAAGTGTCTGCCTAGAACTGGTTTTGATATATTGACCCCGACAGACTGTTTCCTTCAACTACACCTGACACAGCATCCATGATTCTGGAATATTGGTGCAATACAGCTGCTCAGTGCTTGGTAATGTATTGTTAGAAATTAGCAACAGTGTTAAAATATTTCTTAAACAAGTGGAAAAAATCCAGACTTACTGTTGGAGGTCTCTGGAACCTCTGCAGTGAAATCTCAGGCTTAAATAATAGTAATGCTACTACTAAAAATAATATTGTACAACAGACTCTACTATTCACAGGGCATTGATTAGAAACCAGGAATCATCTGAATTCTAAATGTCATTAAGAACAGACTGCTTTGGGAACTGTCAAAAAAAGTGTTCTATGCCCCAGGTGCTGATGTCCCGGGAGGAGGTATGTATCCTTGAATCATGCCTTCCGTGCTCAGCAGAAGCTGACAGCCAGTACCACATTGTTCCCAAATAGAAAAGAATCATCCCATTTCTCTGCCATCCACATTGTTTCCTTTCCTACCCAGGATTTATGTGTCTGCTAATGAATCACATATAGACTGATTTCCTCTCACTCGGCTTCAGAAATCTCCTGTACAGCAATCTCAGGTAACAGGGGAACACTTTGAGAGAAATCAGTAGCTTCTGTGTAAAGCAGAGGGGCCTTGTTAGAGGGTAAGACAGAAGAGCTTCACCCATAAAACATACTGGTGCCAAGTCAGTGGAAAGAAGAACGAAGTGCTAGCATCTCACCATTCCTGTTCTGTGCAGAAAATAGCTATTTACGAGCCCCTCACTCTCCTGTTCATGGGCTTTGACCTTGAGATTCTTAGAATGGAGTGATGGTTAAAATTGCTTAGGGAACCTCAGTACACCCTGAGATATTTATGTATGTAATTTAAGACAATGAGTCTCTTAAAACCTCCCTGGTGGCACTAATGAACTGCAAAAGGCAGAAACTATATTGCTTTTCCTATGGTTTTTCCCTCCCATCAATGATTGGAATCAAGCATGTGACTATCTGGGGACCAGTACCTTTTAGGTATCTGTGGGGGTTTGAAAGAGAGTGGTCCCCAGAGGCTCTTATATTTGAATGCTTAGTCACCAGGAAGTGGCATTAGTTGAGGCTTAGGAGGTGTGGCCTTGTTGGTTTCAAAAGTTCGTGCCAGGCCCAGTCTCTCTTCCCCACCTCTCTCTCTCCTCTCTCTGCTTGCAGATCAGGATGTAGCTCTCAGCTAGGTCTCCAGCAGCATGCCTGCTTGTCATCATTCTCACCGCCATGATGATAATGGACTAAGACTCTGAACCTGTAAGATAGTACCATCTAAATGCTTTTTCTTATAAGAGTTGTCATGCTCATGGTGTCTCTTAGCATCCATAGAATAGTGATTAAGACAACTTCTGCCCTGTAAAATATGATGCAGGATGGAACCTGCTCTCTGAACTACATCTGCTCACTGTCTACTGAGCCTGCTTTGTTTGTGGGCAATGTGCATTATTTCAATAAATCTTTGAGAAGTTGCTCTATCTGTTCCCACATATGTGTGAACTGATCCTTATTCGAGTTGCTCCCATTCTCAGTCCCATCAGCAGCCCATTTTACTCATGGACACAGCCTCCAAGGCCACCTTAATGACTCGAGCCTTGGGCCCTGTCACCTGCTACCTAACCTAGGACCCAGTAATCCTGAGAATTGCGATGTTCTCTGTGGTCGTTGTGCTAGGATATCCTCTCACCTCTATCCTGCTCTCCCCACAGCTGCCTTTTCATCTGGCTGGCTCTTATTCACACCATAAGGCTCTTATTAATCATTCCAATTTTCCTGGGCATCATTCTTCGAACCCTCCTACCATTTAGGTTTTATGTTGTATAATACATTTAGGCAAAACACTTTTTATGGCATTTTAAAGTTGACTGATTTCACTAATGCACCTCTCTGCACTATAACTCATAAAAGCATGCCTTTATATGTGTGCCTGTTCACTTGATTGCTTATTGAGATGAACTGATTCGGGATAATGGCATACTGGCATACTGCTAGTAGAGTAATACTGAAGGTCAGAGCAAGTCAGGGCTAATGGTTTGTTAGCGAAGAAAGAAACAAAGGAACTCAAGATGGGTCAGTGATGAGAAAGGGCCAAGTAAGGCTGTCTGGTCCTGGTGCCTCGGTTGTTCTATAGGACATGGCCACACTATGTCTCAGAACCAAAAAATGTGAGTAAATAATAATGAATCCTGGTCTATTAAAAAGGATTAAATATAGATGTTGCTTAAAAATAAAATGAGCACAATATTGTAACTGCATTTTAATCAAATTAGCTAAGATGTTTCAAGGAGCTAACTACTTTTAATTCTAATTCCTCATCTGAAAAATTTTTACTAATTATCCCATTCATGCAATGAGATAAATTTACACGTGTTGTATCTATATATAATATGTTTATATGTTCTTCATACATTATAACATATTTGTTTACAATGCTAACTTGTTAATAACTTAACTGAATACAGAATACATTACCTTGTCAAGAATATTTGTGATTTACCATCCAGCCATGGTGGTTTGTATAATCCCAGCATTTTGGAGACTGAAGCAGGAGGATTTCCAAGAGGTGTGGTCAGCTTAATTTGCATCATAGGTTCCAAGACAGCCTGGGCTTCTAACTGAAACCCATTCTTTGGGTTTGGAAAAGTATTGTAAACCAAGTACCTTAACACAAATTCATGTTAATTCTGTTTAACTTGTTGAGTTTAACCTAATTCTGTTGAGTCCTTTTGCTTGAGTAGGAAGATAAAACAATGTGGACTCTAATCTCATTTATGTATAAAGCAAATATAGAAATAGTAACTAATAATGAGAGACAGAATGATTGAAGCTGTGACCGTGACACAGTGTGCTGTGGTGACTGTGATTTGGAGGATCAGGGAATCATAGGAAAGAATCAGGTATTGTAAGTAGATACAACATTAAAAAACATTGTGGGAGGCAAATAGCCGATGGAAAGCATATCATGGAATACACATCTGCCCTGGAATGACCCATGTACAGAGGGGACCATTCAAACCAGTGCCTGATCCTAGAGCATCTAAAATGTCCCAACAAAGAGTTTGAATGTGTCATTCTCAGGGTTGAGCTATCAAGGGTTTTAAGTAGAGTACAATAGCATTAGAGCCCTGTTTACAGTTGGCTCCTTGGGATAAAATAAATAAAATAAATGTCTATGCAGCTTTTCTGTATTTCTGTTAAATTGTTCCCAGTTTGGCGTGTGTGTGTATGTGTATGTGAGAGAGAGAGAGGAGAGAGAGAGAAACCAACAGAGAAAGAGAGAGACTGACAGAGAAGTTGTGAGAGAGACACACAGAAACACACACACAAACACACACACACACACAAACATACACACACAAATACACATGCACAATTTCTTTTAGACTAAGGAGAACTGGTTTTCTGTGAGATCAGTGAGAATCAAAGTTTAGACATCAATTTCTAAAGCTAACATGCCTCTTAAATTTACTTATTCCATGACCTTGGACATCTATTCACACTGCCTAAGCTTTTCTTTTGATCTACAAGAAATGAGTGTTTAAACTGAAGAGTCATCTTCCTGATGGAGCTATTCTTTACATGTTGTCGAGCACCTGGTAACCATTACATTAATAATAGCCACCGTCTTTCATGATGTGAGTTGTCAATGGAGTGTAAAATGAATTTTTATTGACATTGTATTTAGTTCTTTTGTGTTCATGAGGATTAGTGACATTTCAGCTGTTAATTTCTTAAAAATAAATCCGTTTTCCCCCGCTTTTGCTGGAAATAGGAATATAAACCCACAAGAATGCAAATACCACTTAAATGCACATAAGTTAGCCACCAAGGATATGATAATAACCATGTCATGAGAATCTGGGCTTGCAGAACTCGATGAGCAGCCATGACAAGGCAAAGATCCTGCCTTTTCTTTGCAGCAATGGATATATTCAGAGACACCACGACATAGCCTGTGGGTGCAGGCAATTGAACAAGGCAGTATGGAAGGCAGGCCCTCATCAGTAAGGATGGTTGCCAAGGTAGCATGGCCCTGTTGGATTTTAAGATACTTAGAATCTAGGCTGCATCTTAGTAGAAGAAACAGTCTTCTGCATATTCCTAGCATATGTTTAGTAGCTCAACTTTTAGTGTAATGTACTTGTTCTCTTGATACTAATTGGTGAGTTAAAATGTCAGTCTCTTGTCTGTTGTGAGTCTCCTGAGGATGGGTAGCTGTTGTAAGCACATAAGAGGCTCATCAAAGAATGGCGCTCCTTCTAGAATGATGAGTACATTGGTGGTCTCTGGTCACCACATAGTCCTTAACCTCCCAGTCTGACCTCCCCACACACATTGTTGATGTGTGTTTCCTCATTAACTTCTTATCTGTGTGCTTCATTGGCAGACACACTACTTGTGATGTTGCCTTTTTCCTTTATTCTCTTTATTTCTTCTTCCTCCTCCTCCTGCTGCTACTTCTGCTTTTGCTTTCTTCTTCTTCTTCTTCTTCTTCTTCTTCTTCTTCTTCTTCTTCTT
>LOEQ01000742.1:13647-28315 GCA_001685075.1 Bramus lutescens | reverse complement strand
CAGAGATCCACCTGTCTCTGCCTCCTGAGTGCTGGGATTAAAGGCATGCACCACACTGCCTGGCTGAGGGCTGGGACTCTTGACCTTACTGCAAACAGTTTTTCCTGGAATCAGAGGAAGGGGGCTAATTAAGGAATTTGAAATCTTCAACAGTACCAGCAGTGAATCAGCAGTGAAGCCTTCCCAGAAGGATGGCCCCCTCTGGTGACAGTTGTCACTGCAAGACACACACACCTCAGTTCACTGAGGGAAAGCTCCCAAGCCTGGGTTCATGGAGGCACACGTTAAGATGACTCCAACTTTGCTTTTTCAATTCAGTTTTCGGGAACGTGGCAAGAACTTGAGAGTTCTTCTCAAATCATATGGAAGAGTAGCCAAGTTGGTTTTGTGATTTGCATTTTACAAGATGCATGGCAAATAATTTGGCGGCCTTTATCTTCCAACAGCAACATATTTCCTTATCAATTAATATGATACTTTTGAGATTTTAGTGTCATATGTATCTACAGAGCTTGAAGAAGAGCCAACTAAAAATTTGTTTTTGTTTCTATAACATTAGGATAGAATTTACTCTGATTAGAAAATCATTTTAAGATTATAAGCACTCATCTAAAAGTACTGTAAAAATTGCTTAGGCAGTTTTGATTTTGGAGTCACAGTCAAGGGGCAGGTTTTCTTCTGTTTCTCGTTTCACAGTCACAGTAACAGAACCAGGCTGTGCGTCCTCTTAGTTGGGCGGTACCACTGGAGGGAAAGTGAGAATGAACTACAGTAACTTTCTATTTATCTTTTACTGGGTTTGTTTGCTCCTTGTCTGGTGAACATGCATTTGCCATTAGAGTTTTCCCAATTTCCAAACAGGAAGAAAGCAAATACAGTGTGTTCCCAAAAGGACGCAGCAAGCATTACATCCCTAGACTGAAGCCCACAAAACTCATGCCATCCTCTGTTTTTGCTCTGATTATTTCATGTGTGTAGGGCTCTTTACAATGATACTGTGTCATTTCAGTGGTGCGAAGATCGTCTGCTTCTGTTGAAAACAATGTTATTTCGACAGAGAAAACCAAATGAGAAAATAATAAAAACAAAGGAGACAAACAAACCCCAGAAACGTTTCTAATCATTTGCAACTGAAATCACAAGTCGAATGCTAAAAAATAAATCAAGAATGGAAATCAAAACATGGTCTTTTGTAGTTTATTGCCATGGGATCGGGCACCAAATACAGATGCCTTTCATAGTTGAAAATACCTTCCTAGAAAGTACAATGCTATAAAAATTTCACCAAGTTTTGTTCTGATATCAGAATTTATATTAATAAACTCCAAGTTGCATTCTTTCTAGTATTCACTTTGAAGAAAAGTTAATTTTTGAAAATTTCATGTATACATAGACATTTGCACATATGTGTATATATACATATATATGATATAGTGTGATTTTATTCATCTCTCACTGCCTTCTTTCATATACCTTTTTCCTCTAAGCCGCTTCTTCCTAACTTCTCTCCCCAAATGAATTCTCCATTAAATAAAATGATTGCACCTCTTGTAGCAACAGCTAACAGTCAACAGCTCCTTAGGGAGTGTGGGGCCTCATGGAGTTCCCTGGGGAGTGGCTGTCCTCTCGATATGTGTCCTGTCCTTGACAGTTCCCCTCTATCCATGGTGGGATGTTTAAGGCACAGCCTTGTGCAGGTATCCCTTGCTGTCTGTGTGCTCCTGATTCCAAGTGCTGAGTAGTCTCTGGGTGGCAATGATTCATAGCAACTCCTTCCTGTCCTCTAAATCTTATATTCTTTCTACCTCCTCTTCTTCCGAATTCCCTGGGCCTTTGATGAAGGACCATACCTAGTTAGGGCTGAGCACTAATTTATTCTCAGCACCTTTACCAGACATAAGTCAATACATTGTTACCCTCGACAAAAAGGAACTTCTTTGCCCCAGGTTTATGGTAGCACTAGTCTGTGGATATAAATATAAAAATTGAGAAAAAATGGCAATATGTCCATTTAAAGGACCATAGTAATTTTTTCAATTTCCTGGATCCATGATCTTCCCAACCTGAGACTTTGACTAGGTTTACAGCACCAAAAGTGTATTGCTCCACTGGGATGGACCTCCAATGCAACTACAGAGCAGTTGGTTACCCTCAACACAATGGTGCCACTATTACACCAGTGAGAATGTCTTACCTGGTAGAATTTATTTATTTGCTTATTTATTGCAGCAAGCATGACTATAGCTGCCTGAAACTTCTGACAGATATTTCTCCCTTAGCAACTTTTATACCACCCTATGTTACTATGGATGCTAGCCAGCAGGGAAAGAGTTTCCTGCTCAGCTCCAAGTTGATTTCTCTGTGTCCTTTAACCAAGGTGTGATATCTTTGTTCGCAGTTCCTTAGGAAGGGTGGGGCCTCATAAAGTCCCCTCTGTCTATATAATTCAGGTAAGTAGCCAAGAAGTACTTATATAGCAAGTACTCTTTTGGAGGTACCAATTTAGCTAAGTTCTAGCATATTCTTGGTACCAAGAATGTATTTTATTTATGTTCTGTCCTCTCTGCATCCAAATCTGTAATGTCCCTCCACCTCTGTGCCCATCTATTCTAAGTGCCTTCTTAAATGTCATACGATATTTGCACCTTCATAAAATGATCTTTACTTCATTTAACTTCACTTCTCAGCCATACATTTTATACAGTTGCATTGTTGACCTCTACTAGCTGTTTAAATCACCCATCCTTTCAGACCCTTTATGTAATTTATTTATTTAAAATTTATTAGTATTTTTCATCAATTCTCTCTGTTTTCCTGGTAACTTCTCCACATATAACTGAATATGACTTCAATGAAAATATTCCCAACTATTTATCCTTTGATTTGATCCCAGAATTTTGCATTAGCCTTATATTCCACATCTTCCCGTTGAATGAATGATAACTAAATGGGATAATACCCTCAGTTAACTTTTCCTTCACTACTAAGATTTATTTGGAGATACCAAAAGGGGTCAGGTTAGACATATAAATAAATATGTGAGTGTGATGGTAACTTTTTCATATCATCTTGACACAATTTAGAATTGCCTAGTAGTAGTTTTGAGAAGGGATTGTCCAAGTCTGTGAGAGATTATGTTGAGGAGTGGGAAGGTTTTCGTGGTACCCTTCTCTAGACAGAGACTATTATGAACCACACAAGAGCGGAGAAAGAGAACTGAGCTGCGGCAAGTGTGCGTGTGTCCATTTTTTCCCTCTGCTTTCACCTGGATGTGACTAGCTGCTTCATGGTTCTCCAGCAGTGGAATTAGCCTGGAATTGTGAGCTACAACAGAATCTTTCTTCTCTAAATTGCCTTTGTCAGGGTGTTTTTTTTTTTAAATTACAGCAACAGGAAATGAAACTAAGACAGTGGGTAAAACAAGAAGGCAGTTTGCAAAGCCTTCTGTAATGAAGAGAGCAGTTGCTGAACTCCCACGTGAGTCTACTCCACAAAGATGTGACCTCAGCTTATTAAAAAGAAGACAAGAGTAGGATATGAAATTCAATTCCTAATCTTGATTAGAAAGCACAAATCTGCAAGCTAATTAACAGTTTCTGCAGAATGGCTTGTAGGTTGCAATTAGGTGATTTCTGTCAATTAGAGATACCTCTCTAAAATATTCTTTACATGACTTATATCACATTAATACTTTAATTGAAGAAAGCCTCCGAAGTAAACATGACCCGATCAGTCCTTTGTTTTGATGCTTTGACATGTCAGTATCTTGGGTCTGTATGGTAGTTGGAAAAAAAATGATCTCTCAGACTCATAGGGAGTGGAACTATTAGGAGGCGAGACCTCGTTGGAGTAGGTGTGGCTTTGCTGGAGGAAGTTCATCACCAGGGGACAAGCTTTGAGGTCTCAAATGTTCAGGTCAGGTATAGTGTGACATTCACTTCCTGCTGCCTGCTTCAGCACCATGTCTGCCTGCACACAACCATGCTACCGACCATGACAAAAAATGGACTAAATCTCTGAAACTGTAAGCCAGCCATAATGAAATGTTTTCCTTTCTGAGAGTTGCTGTGGTCATGGTGTCTTCACAGCAATAGAAACCCTAAGACAGTCAGCAATGGTTCACAGCGATAGAAACCCCAAGACAGTCAGCAATGATTTTTAGTCTCTTCACAGCAATAGAAACCCTTAGACAGTAATGATTTTTCAACCCGAATCTTTATCCTTTATCGTTCTTTAAATTTCAATGTTTCACACAAGAAATTTCAGATTACTCAAATCAACTTCTAAGTTACTTAAAAGTTGTTGGAACTTCAAGATGCAAAGTCTTATGGGTAACTGTGTATCCTTTGGATAATGGTTGCAAACCACATGATGCCTTTAGCCTTGAGAAGCAATTTTGTATTCAGAGCATATATTAGACACCATTTCAGATGAGTGCTTTGTTTACAAATAAAACTTCTTTTGTACTGGGAATTTTTGTTTAATTCTCCTAAATATGTTGGAAAGATCATTAGAATACTGATATGCTTGTATTTATATAAAATTAATATGCTCTTGAGATTTCTTTTTAAAATATAGACTGCTTAATATAAACACTGATTAGGGACATAGGAGAAAACTTTATAGTTATTATCAATTGTATATCTTGCTTATGGAACTCTGACCCTGACCACTGTAAAAGTCTGCCTCTAGGGGTAACATTCTTTAGTTCCATTTTAATTAATTAATTCTAATGGAAGCATTAGAATTCTAACTATAGACATCTTTTAGGTTGTTTTATTAATATCCATCCCAATAGCTTACTGTTACTGGGGAAGTTGGAGTCACTTATATATTCACTTTGATCACTTTGTATAAAGCAAATTATTTACTATTGTCTGACTCAATCACTTTTTTTTGTCCTTTGATAATGGCTTCTATATGCCAGAAAAATGAAAATATTTTTCCTCTTGTGTAAGTTCCTCCCTATGGGCATAAAAATAACACTTGGGTTGAAATTATTTCATCAGTGTGAGATAATTCATTTACCCTTTGTCTTATCATTCATCCATATCTCTATCTGACCTGAGCCATGCGGGTCATTGGTGAGCACTGGATGTCAAACTCTAAAGCAGCCGTGCGGTGTATATGCCAAGTAACGACGTAAGACCAAGATGAATCAGATGGGCTAGAGCTCCTTGCCACCCAGCTTCATTTCTGCTGTCACATGACTTTTAACCACCACATGTGATCAAATATTTCAGCGGAGATGTCTGATTTGGGTTGGACCCCACTTTATCATTTACTAAATATGAGGCAGTGAGAGGCTTTCTTCTCATCTACCATGAAGATCATGACAACATCTTACCTTGGGGGTTGTCATGAGGATCGACCATGGGGAGACTTGGGAGGCATTTGGGAAAGTACCTAGAAATGACCTGAGTGCCTCCCAAGAGCAGACTGCTGTCACCACCACCACACCTGCACCTTTGCCTTCACCTTCATCATTAGCATTCGAATGCTGTCATTCCCTTATAATTCTCTTAGTCCTTAATGGCAATGTGGAGCACTTGCTGTAACTGTGATAGCAAGATTTCAAGTGAATCTCGCGTTCGTTTGTAACTCCAGGCCAACTGGTTAACTAACTTGTTTCATCCCTTCCTAATTCTGCACAGTAAGTTAATCAAACGAAATAATTTCTGATTTCTTAGATCACAACCTTTGATTCAGTGAGATTTGACCCCTTTACAGCTGGAACAGATTTCTGACCACAAATGTAGTCCCGAAGCTATCAAAGAATGGCAAAAATAGTGATATTTAATACCAGACCACTGCCATCAGGGTTCTTCCGTCCAGAAACGACCTCAGCTGTCACCTTTTATTTTGAAGACCTGAGCCACATGACAAGTCTGTTGATGTTTATACTCAAGGTAATAAGCCAAAGTCAGTTTTTTTTAAGAAGTCTCTATGTCTCTAGACTCTTCCCTCATGGTCATGGGCATGAGAAAGTTTCTTAATATTCTGGAACCTATTTAAAAAAACAGAATTATAATGAAGAAGGATGCTTAAAAGAAATCGCACACTAGTTCAGAACTGAGAATAAAAGACAGTTATTTATTTAGGGGTAAACTCGAAGATCAGAATCCTTTGCTGGAATGGAGAACAGAAACCAAATCCCGCATCCGGAAAAGAGGCCGAATGCACCCTCTACATCAGCATAAATAGTACAAGAGGCCACGCCCCAGTGGGCGGGTAACTACTGGCTGTAGGATTTTCTACAGCACCTCCCCATTTTGTTTAAATAAGAGAGTTCTAAGCCTAATACAAAATTATATACAATAAGAATAAATATAATCAAATTTCATGATGTCATTGTTTTTAACAGCTGAGTAATAGCCCATTGTGTAAACGGACCACATTGTCTTTATCCATTCCTCAGTTGAGGGGCATCTAGGTTGTTTCCAGGTTCTGGCTATTATTAATAAAGCTGCTATGAACATGACTAAACAAGTGTCCTTTTAATGAGATGGAACATCTTTTGCCTAAGAATTGAATTGCTGGGTCTTAAAGTAGATCAATTCTCAATTTTCTGAGAAACCACCATATTGGTTTGCATAGTGGCTGTACAAGTTTGCACTCCCACCAGCAATAAAGGAGTGTTCATTTTGCTCCACATCCTCACCAGCATGAGCTGTCACTTGTGTTTTTGATATTGTCCATTCTGACAGGTGTAAGATGGATCTCAGAATCATTTTGATTTGCATTTTCCTGATGGATCCCCAAGGATTGCTGANAAATAAGAGAGTTCTAAGCCTAATACAAAATTATATACAATAAGAATAAATATAATCAAATTTCATGATGTCATTGTTTTTAACAGCTGAGTAATAGCCCATTGTGTAAACGGACCACATTGTCTTTATCCATTCCTCAGTTGAGGGGCATCTAGGTTGTTTCCAGGTTCTGGCTATTATTAATAAAGCTGCTATGAACATGACTAAACAAGTGTCCTTTTAATGAGATGGAACATCTTTTGCCTAAGAATTGAATTGCTGGGTCTTAAAGTAGATCAATTCTCAATTTTCTGAGAAACCACCATATTGGTTTGCATAGTGGCTGTACAAGTTTGCACTCCCACCAGCAATAAAGGAGTGTTCATTTTGCTCCACATCCTCACCAGCATGAGCTGTCACTTGTGTTTTTGATATTGTCCATTCTGACAGGTGTAAGATGGATCTCAGAATCATTTTGATTTGCATTTTCCTGATGGATCCCCAAGGATTGCTGAGCATTTCTTTGTTTCTTAGCCATTTGAGATTCTTCTGACAAGAATTCTCTATTTAAAAATGTACCCCATTTTTAAACTGTATTAATTAATTTGTTGATGTCTAGTTTCTTGACTTCTTTATAAACTTTGAATATTACCTCTCTGTCTAATGGAGTTGGTGAAAATCTTTTCCCATTGTGTGGACTACTGTTTTGTCCAGTTCTAAATAAAGCATTTATTGGCTTTTGGGTCTGCTCTCATCCACTATGACTTCATTTTTATTTTGTTGCATCTGGAAAGACCTTCTTTTTAAATGTAGTCATATGCTCAGGCATGGGATTTGGGTACTGAGGTAACAGTTTGATACACAATACTCCATACCAAACTGGGCCATTTCACTTTTCTTCTGGAAGGTTTCCTATTGTGGGACATGCTTCCAGATCACTGCAGTCTCTGCTTAATAACACATGTTCTAGATATACTAATCTTTCTTTTGTCATCTTATCTATGGCATATTTAACTTTCACACACTCAGTTCCCATGATCCTTTGCTAAGTGTGGCTTTTCCTGCATGGATGAACAATTTAGCTTTAACAAGCTCCAACTCAGAGTTAGAACTGTGTTGCCAGCATCACACAGGCCTTGAATACCTAAGAATATAGAAGTTAACTGCCCACACTTAAAATATTTACATATCCTGCTATATATTGATACAAAATTATCAAGGATACATTAACCACTTCACTTTAACACCAAGGATACCATCGGAGGAGACATGAAAATATATTCAGGTTTTTGAAGAATACATAGTGAGACAGACAATTTCTGCATCTCATTTATTGATAATAGCACAGGAGCATTTTAGCATTTGGATGGAATTATATACCCAACAGCAAGAATGATTTCTGAAAATTCATAATTTTTATTACTGTGTATCTGTGTGAATTTATGCTATGGATTTGTCGAAGCAGGGAAGGGTGCCCTTGGAGCCAGAAGATAGCATTGGCTGCCCTGGAGCTTGAGTTATAGACAGTTGTGAGCCACCCATTGTGAGTTCTTGGAACCAGACTTGGGTCCTCTAGAAAGGCAGGACGTGCTGTATGAGCACCACGTGCTAAGCGCTAACCAATTGTGCCACTGGTGTAAAATAAGAAAAGATTTTATTGAAAAAATTTAATAAGAAAAAGAAAGTTGGTGAGAGAGAGAGAGAGAGAGAGAAGCAGGAAGTGCTCTTATCTGCTGAGCCATCATCTCTCTAGCCCACAAAGATGACTTTTCATGAACAGAATTGGCATACTTGTTTTCTGCACTTAGGTAAAGAAAGATTAAGATCTGAAATATAAAATTTGTTGTGAAATTGTTTTAATTCATTTGGTAATCTAGTTAGTAACCTAGCAGTCTAATCGAGCTGACACTATAGACTTAGCTCACCTTAACAGACGTAGGTTATCAGGAGTTGAATATTTATCATCATTATAGTGGACTTTAATGTGCATGCTGAGCTTTATTAGGGCATGAATTATTAAAACCTGTATCTAACTATAAGGCTTACCTTTTCTTCATATATCAGTATGTCTGTTTTAGTACACAATTTTACAAATGACATCATATCCAACAGCCCCATTTAAGCTATGTGTATGTGCATACATATGTATGTGTTTGTGTGCGCTAGTTTTAAAAAAATTACGTTTTGACAGCTGCAGCTGTGTGTGTTTATAGCTTAAAAAGTGTTGTTCTGATTTTTAATACTCCATCGAATACTTTTTTGTTTTTGTTTTGTTGTTGTTTTTCAAGACAGGGTTTCTCTGAGTAACAGCCCTGGCTGTCCTGTCTCTTGTAGATCAGGCTGGCCTCGAATTCACAGAGATCTGCCTGCCTCTGCCTCCCAAGTTCTGGGATTAAAGGCCTGTGCCACCACCACCAGCCCGGATAGAATAATTAAATCAAGTCAATTAACATTACTTCAAATATTTAAGTTTTTTTTGTAATGATAGCATTTGAAATGAACTCTCTTAGCAAAATTGAAATGTGTAGATTATTGGAAACATGGTTATAATCAGTGCACTGTATCATAGCTCAAATCAGTTAAATAAGTCAAGGTTATTACTCCTGTCTAACTCACCAAAATGTGCCTTATGGCTAAGTACTATATCCCATAATGGTTAAGTTACATCCTAACTGACCATGTGTAATTGTCTCTTCCATGCCCTTGTCCATACATGTTACCTTTTGCCTTTCTGGTAACTGCCATTCTAACAGGTTTGAGATGACATTTTCTTCTCTAAATTTTGCTTTTCCTCAACGATTAGAGACAATGAACATTTTTGTCTCCTGTATCTGTTAGCCACTCTGGCATCTTGTTTTGAGAAGTGTCTATTTATGTCCTTTGCCATTTCTTAATGACTTTTTCTTGATTCTTGTATATAGTTATTTGTGCTCCTTATTAATTTCTCAGCAGGTGCATGTTTGTAGACATAATTCTAATTTGTAGGTTCTCTTCACTCTTTCTGTCATTCATTTTGATTCTAGCCCCATTGTTACTGATTGCTTTTTGCCAACTTGGCACAAACTAGAGTCATCTGGGAAGAGGAAGTCAACTGAGGACTTGCTGCCACCCAACTGGACTGTGGAAATGTCTGTGGAGGCAGATTCTTGACTGATGATGGATGCAGGAGGGCCCAGCCCATGACAGTCAGTACCATCTCTAGGTAGATAGGTTGTGCTGCATTGGGAAAGCAGCTGAGCAAGCTAGAGAGAGTGGGCCAGGAAGCAGCAGTCCCCTGGAGTCTCTACTCCACATCTTCCAGGTTCCTACTCCACTTCCTGCTTTAGCTTCAGTGATGGACCGTAAACTGTAAGAGGAAACAGATCCTTTCCTCCCATGTTGCTTTTTGGATATGGTGTTTATCACAGCAATTAAAAGGAAGACAAGGCACTGTTTGTCTACATTTGCTTTCTTCTTCCCGTGCTTTTGAATAGTAACTAAAAACACAATTACTGTGTGGCTAGAGTTGTGTAGCTGTTCATTCTATTTTTGTCTAGTTGTAGTTCTAGACCTCATGCTTAAATATCCATTCATACTGTATTGATTAGATGTGTGACATATTGATATACAGTTTGCCAACATATGTTGAAGAACATGTCTTCACTGGAGCTTTGTGGAGCTTTTGTCAAAAGTAAAACAAATGTAGATGTGTGAATTCAATTAAATTTCTGTGTTCTCTATTCTGCTACATTCAGTGAATTTGTCATATGTCTATTTTTATGGAAGAATACCATTTTAATTACCATTCATTTTAGTACAGATTGAAATCAGGTACCTCCTTCTTGATTCATTTTGCTCGTGTCTTGGGTTATTTATTTATTTTGAGGCAGAATTTTACTACATACATAGCTCAGTCTGGTAAGGAAAACACTGCGTAGACCATGCTAGTATTAAATTCACTGACTTACTGTCTTAGCTTCCCAAGTGCTGGGAATATATCAATGTTCACAGAAACCAGCTTGTTTGTGTTTGTGTTGTTATTGGTCACTTGGTGGTGGTTTCATATGGATTTTAGATTTTTCAATTTTATAAAAAAATGATAGTATTGAAAATTTTGGTGGGAAATAATTTGAATCTATAGATAGCTTTGAATCACGTGGCTTTAAAAAAATTCTTTCACTTCAGAGATAGGTAATGTATTTTTATATGTTTCTCTTTAAATTTCTCCTATTAGTGTTTTATAGTTTCAACTGTATAAATTGTTTTCTTCAGCTAAATGATTTTCTATTTCACTTTTTGTAGCCATTATAAATGAGATCATTATCCATTTCTTTTCCAAACTCTTCATGTTACTAAATGTAAATGCTAGTGATTTTTTGCACATCGAATTTAAATTCTACAATTTTATGAATTTTCTCTATCAGTTTGGAAGGCTCTTCACGGTTTTCTATATAGCAGAATGAAAAATTTAAAAGAGGCGCTTCTTTTTAGGAAGGTGCTTTTGGTGATTCAGTGATTATTTCTCATAAAAGGGATCAGATAGCCATGGATGGCTGGAGATATCGTAGTATTTTTCTTTACATCAAATAGTTTCCTTATCCAAGCTCCCTTAAGCAGAGAGTCATTGTCACTGGTGGAAATTGACTACCTAAAAAAAAATCCAATCCCTCATTGTTATTCTCCAACATATCATTCAGACAATTCTCTTCAGGTGCCACAAGATAAGAAAAAATGTAAATTTAAAAAATCTCTTCAAAAGCAAAAGTGTTTCGTTTGAAGCTAATTTTCTTGTTAATGAACTCTGCTAGCATCTTGTATTTGTCATTTTTATTCCTTTCAAATCTAAATGATTGTTTCTTAATTTTTTTTCTTTCTGTAGTGTAGAAGAAAAATGGCTCGTTATAAATCATCCTTTGGACAAGAAACACAGATACTAATTGGCTAGATTTGTTTTTACTGCACTAACCACTTGTGATGCCTGGAAAAGTATTTTAGCTGATTGAAAAAATATCTCTGAATATTCTTGTCAAAATTATACAGCTGAAACATTGTTTGTTTATTCGGAGATTGAGATTGTGTCCATATGAGATCAACATTGCAGTTGGGTTTATTTCACATGGTCTTATTCTTTATACATTAATAAACAAGTGAGACATATCTCAGAGAAAATATACCACATGGTAATTTTCTTATTCCACATTGTAGGAACTGGAAAATTACAAGATTTATATTTTAAAATAATTCAAGCAGAATATAACAGATGCAAACCAAGTCACTCTTGCTAGAATCATTTTGTAAGACATCAAAAAGTCTTTTGATTGCCCATGACTCAGACAAACAACAATCAATTAAAAATTGAAATAAAAATCATAATGCACTACATCATAAAAAAAACTATGAAAGGGTTAGATATAAACATGGAGAAAGATATGTCAGTCTTACCCAGCAAAAATTATATGACATGCCTTGGAGAAATTGCAATCCCAATTGAAATGCCCAAAATAATTGTTTTAGAAATGTACAAACTAATTTTAAAATTATAATGAAAATGTAAAAGCCCTAACAGAGATAAACTGGGCAGTAAAGAGATCAAAGTTGGAGGTGAATCCTACTGACCTTCCATGTGCCTTAAAGCAATGATAAACAAGAGAGCATGTTCTGAAGATAAGATACACAAATAGATCTTGGAACACAATGAGGGGCCCAGAAGCTAACCTACATGCCAATAAGTTTTGCTATGGCAAATACCATAGATAGGTAGCTTAGCCAAAAGAAATGAACTTTCTTATAGCTGTGAGGACTGTAAGTCTGAAATCAGGGCCATCATGGTCACATTCTAGTGACATCTTCCTTGACTGAAGACCTTTTAGTATGTGTACTTAGAGTGATGGTAACTCTGGGTGTCTCTTTTTACAAGAGTCACAGATACATGACACAGGCCCCAATCAAACAGCCTCCTCACCCAAAGCCAACTGTCTACCAAAGTCTCCATTTCCAAAATACTGTGAATTTTAGAGCTTCTAGATATGATTTTTTTAGTGGACACAATTCAATTCATAGCATTTGCCAACTGATTTTCAACAAAGTTTTAAAGTTAATTTCTTTAAAAAATTTTAGCTCTTTCCCACAAATGGTGTTGACTCCATTAGACATACAATAAAAAACTAAAAATAGTTTTGAAATTTATGCCCTGGCAATGCTGAAGCATGCATGGGCAGCCTGCATATGGCAGTCCTGTTGAACTTGTCCATATTAGGTTTCATGATCTAAGTTGATGTGGATGACTGACCAGGTCTCTTCCTCATTCAATAAATAAAAAAAAACAAATAAACAAATAATTTGGATCTATAATGTGCATCTCTCACACCATATAGGAAATTTAAAATGGTTTGCATGTTTAAATATCAAATAAAATTTCATAAATTTTTAAGGTAAAGGAATCTATTATAAATTTGTTAACCTTTGGTTAGGTTAAAAGTTCACTTAGTGGGCAGTGGTGGCACACTCCTTTAATCCCAGCACTTGGGAGGTAGAGGCAAGTAGATCTCTGAGTTCAAGACCAGCCTGATCTACAAAGAAAGTTCCAGGACAGCCAGAGTTACGTAGAGAAACCCCGTTTCGAGAAAAAAAAAAGTTTTCCTAGATAATAACATTACATCATTATTCCGTTATTCTGTAGAGAAAGAAAGATGATTAATTAGACATCATTAAAACTAAGGACTTCTAGGAGGTAGGCAGGTAGCTTAGGGATAGAGCCTAGCGCAACCAAGCTCAGTTCTAATCCCAGCACTGAAAAACAAAATCTATTGTGTGAAAGCCACTGTAAGTTGTAAACAAAAAAAAAAAGTTCTTACACTGGAGAAAATATTTGTTTTGCATTTACATACCCAAGAGAGGATTTGTTCCCAGTTTTACAAATTCTTAAATATCAACAACGAGAAAGCTAACAGCCAATGTTATTATTAAGAGTGAGTGATCTGGGCCCACAGTTAGGAAAACTTATGGCAAGTTAGCATGGAAATATTAAAGATGACTGATGTTAGAGAAATAAAAATAAAACTGGCAAACTACTATCATACAAATATTGAAATGCCTAAAATGAAAGCAACTGGCCATGCTGTGTATTTGGAGGTGCGTGTTGCCGTTAGACATTTCATGTACTTTTGATAGGAGTCTAGTAAACTTGTGCAATGTCTGCTTTCTTCAAAATTTAAAATAAAAATATATTCAGCATACCTCCTGCCAGACAATCCATTCATGACTAATTCTAGGTATTTGAGTGAAAGTTAGGGTCTATACAAACATTTGCACGCACATGAATTTTGTTCTTAGTAGCAAATAGCCTCATATTTGAAACAACTTAAACATTCATCAGTAAAGGAATGAACAGATAAACTGTGGTATGACATACAATGAAATAGTACCCGGCATTAAAATGAATGAAGTGTTAATACACTCAACAACCTAGATGTCTGGTAAAATATTTGTAATGAATGAAATTCTAAAGATACTAATTAATCCATAGATAAACAAAGCACACCACACCTGGGGATAGGAGTTGACATAACGTAGATCTTATAAAGAGAAAATGAAAACCCTTTGGAGTGATGCACATGTTCACTCTATTGATTGTGTTTAATTAGAGTGTCAACAAATGTCAATGGTCTTCACTTTGTGTTCTTCAAATATGTACAGTTTATATGAATCAGGCCTCATTACTAAACTATTAAAATTCACTTAAAATATTAATTGTATCCTAGAGGTACTCAAGAACGTAAAGGGAACTAACTCCTCTGTGGCCCATTAGCCACCACTGCCTCTACTGTTCAAGGCACAGGAGACTTGGAAAGCTTAAAGCATTTAACAAAATTCAACACTCCTTTATGATAAAGGTTTTGGAGAGGTTAGTGATACAAAGATCATACCTAAATATAATA
>LOEQ01000741.1:288149-298455 GCA_001685075.1 Bramus lutescens | reverse complement strand
TCTATCTATCTATCTATCTATCATCTATCTATCTATGTATCTGTCTGTCTGTCTATCATCTATCTGTCTATTTATCTGTCTATTCACTTTTGGTCATAGAGATATTAATAAATATGTCATTATTATTACTATTCACATTCTACTCAGAAGGAAATTAGACTATTAAAATTTAAATTAGCTATCAAAATCATGCAACTAATTTACAATACAGCATGGGTTCACACCAGACAGAAGTAACATAGTGCCCACAAGGTTTCCCACAATATAGCTAAGCATTTTCTCTCATCCTTTAGTCATAATGGAGCATATAAAGTAGGTAATCCCTCTTATGTTATTTAGAAATTAATAAATACAGCAACACAGTTGTGGAATGACTATATTTATACCATAATATCACAAAGATCCAAAAGACTAGAGGACAATATTATCATACTCATGTGGGAAATAGCATGGCCAAACATAAATATGAGCTCAAATATTACATAAACACAAAAGCAGCAGGAGAATAATACTAAGTAATGAGCTGGAAGTAACTCAGATACATCAGTCAAATTGGCCAGCTTGTGATAGTTGGATGTATCTCCCTATACTCAGAGTACAAAAAGATGGCTTCCATCTAATTAGAAATTTTGTTAGGCACATATAGTCACAGATTCACATCTGGAAACCTATTCTCTCTTTAAATAATTGTGGTGCTTTAGACTATCTTATTTCTTATTTCTCATTGTTCTAGTTTTCCGTTACAGCTGGTCACTAAATCAAAGGAGGAAAAAAAATCACTCATTGTTACAAAGTAATTCGGTGATGAATAGTTTCTTAAAGTATAGTGATTCTTGTGTTAGATGAACAATGGCACCCAAAGCTGTGTCCAAGTGCTAATTCTCACCGCTCCTCAATATACTATTTCACATAATAAGTAAAGACAGTTCATGGATATTTTAATTACAAATTCTGAGAGGCACAGTTAATCCTGGATTATAAGGATTGCCCAGTTAGATTCCAGGTACCATAAAACTGAACTTCTCCTGAGAGTCTTTCCTATCTGTAGTTGAAAGGAAAATGAGCAGTGGATGAATTGTGCTGACTCCTTGCTGCTCAAAAAAGACTATTAATCAAGGGTTGTACATGGCCACTAGAATTTCAAGAAGCTGAGGGAACACAGTTCTTCCTGAAATCACAAGAAATGTAATCCAGTTAATGCTTTGACTTTACTCAAGTGAGGATCTCCTAAATCTTCCGACCTATAGAAGTCAAAAAAAGTAAATTTGATGTTAAATAAGCCACTGAATTTATAGTAGTGTTGTAGCACAGAAATGAAAATTCAATACAACTGCAATGATAATTTTCTATGACAAATATTTATATACAGGAGATTTATTTTCACGTATTATATCTAAATTATACAATTCTTTGAAACACATTCGAAACTTAAGGCATGCAAAGTCTCTTTAGCTTTTTCCCTATGAAGAGAATCAACTTGACATTTAACATTACCAACTGATTTTTCCCTAGGGTATAGTAAGATAGTCATTTGTAATGCTGATGTACATTGTCCTTTCTGCCAATCAGTTGATCTACTCAGTATTCCTTCTTTCTCTCCACAGGGTAATGATGTATTGACATAGTGTGGAAGTCCTTCTGTCTATGTGTTGCTTTTATTGGTTAATGAATAAGGAACCTGATTTATGCCAATGGCTTAACAGAATATAGCCAGACTAAAAGAGATATATATAGAGAGAAAGTAGCCAGAGTCAGAGAGAGGTAATGCAACCACCAGAGGGGAAAGATCCAAGCTGCCAGTTGGAACCTTGCCGGTAGGCCATAAACCTCATAGTAAAATATAAAATAATAAAAATGAGTTAATTCTAAATGTAAGACCTCACTAGCAATACACTTAAGTGATTGGCCAAGCAATAATTTAATTAATACAGTTTTGTATGATTATTTTAGGAATCAACGTTGACATTTGTCAAGTTCTGAGATAATATATTAATATTAGCCTAACCAAACTATAGATGTCATCCTTTGTAGTTTAAACATTTTCACTTCAGTGAAAATGTCAAGTTGGAGTACACAGTTTGAGCCTAAAGTATGATTGTGAGCCCAAACAAGTGTGATTTCCCAAGAATTAGGAATACAACTGAGCCAGTATGAAAATTCAGAAATTGCATGCTTTGCTATATAGATTGAGAAAAAGTAAAAGAGGATGGCTTCAATATTTGGATAACACCACTGCATTTATTGGTAAATCACATCCAAGTATAGTACTGATAATTAATAAACCAACTTTTACTTTGTTTTTCTCAATAAGAATGATGATAGGCAGGAGCAAATATCCCCCTCCAAGTACCACACTGGCAGTACACAGATAAGAAGTTAGTCATTATTGTGAAAATTTAAAATTTACCAGATAATGAAATTTTGGAACCCAAAGAAGCCCATTTCCTCACAATTGATTTCTGCCTTGTCAGAAAGAATTTGGTGGAACTATTATTTATAGCATTAATAGAATTATATATTGCATCTAAATAATCCCATTTGTAAACCATATATGTCTTTTTTGGGTACATTAAGGGGCTCTCTCACTTTCTTTATTTAAATGACATGACTTTCATTTCTGGTCCATAATTGCCATCATGGTTCTTGACCATCACGATGGTCCCTCCATGTCCATACCAAGTGTTATCTAGGACTATGTTGATTAATTAGCTCTTCTTCATCTGCTTCTAGATTAAAACATAGCCCCTTTGTTTCTTTTTCCTCAAAAATCTTCTATTGTACTTCTTTCCAGACTCCTTCCAATTCATGAAATTTCTTATTTTTGTAATTGTTCTCATATGCATATATGTATATACACATATATTCTTAAATATTATCTCTTTGGTTCATATAATATTACTCTTATCTATGTGTGTTTTCACTGATAATCCATTGGCACTGGATACCAATTGTAGTACTCTTCCATAGGGAATGGAATCTCTCCTGTTCCTAGTTTTTCGGCCTGACAATGTAAACCTAACTACTCGGTGCTAGTGAAGTCATGGTAATCAGAGAAGAATCTATTATACAGTAATTTACTTAACCAGTCTCATCCCTGCTAGCAAGCTATAAAGGCCTATCATTATATCCACAGAAAAGTGTAGTCTTCATCCCTGATCAAGGAAATGTTGCTTTGCAAAGATGGAACCCAGTACAATAAAAAAAAAAATTAGAGTTGTGAATCCCAGTCTCAGTGGACACACCTACCATCACTGCCAGATCTGAAACTCGGGGACTATTGTAGATGCAGTGCCAGAAAATATTGTAATAACCATATTATCAGGCAGTTTGCTATGAGCTTGTGTCTTCCAGTAATATCTGAAACTATAACCACAAAGTTTGATCAACATGTCTACTCTCATGTGATCTGAATAAGAATGATATCAATGAACAATCCAAACTAAATGTGGGAAAGCTCATGATGCCTACAAGCTTTGAGCTTCATTATATGACTTTCTCTTCTCTGAAAGGCAGTATTCCTTGAATGTCTATCTGTCATAGGTTATCTAATGTACATATTAAAATTTTCTTGTTTAAATTATACCAGAATTTATATAAATAAACCATTTCATACAAGCTAAAATAATTATGGGTGCGCTCCTGGAACCATTTTTTTGCTATCATTAATTTTTCAATTATATTTTTTGCCAGGTCAAAACAACAACAACAACAACAACAACAACAACAACAACAAGTTGCCATTATTGCTTTGTATTAGATTATTCATTCTGTGGGTGGTTATAGAATTAGAAAGAAAAAATTCAAAGCATATATTCAGAAAAATATTCAGGAATAGTCTTCAAATTTTATAAAAATAAATCTTCTAAAGATCACATTTAGTATAATACAAACTCACATTCAATCACAAAATTAATCCATGGGCAGTATCTCTTAAAGGTTGCCACTATCAAGTAGGACTGTAGCATTCAGTCTTATTTCAATAACTTAAAATATTGTTTCTGACCCTGGCTGGTTCTGTCATTCTATTTTTTTGTCCTTTGTATTTTACATTCACTGAAAATAGATTTTTTTCATACAATATGTTCTGATTACAGTTTTTCCTTCCCCAACTCCTCCAAGATCCTGCTCATTTTCCTTCCTATTAGTATCCACAAGCTTTCTGTCTCTAGTTAGAAAAAAATAGGCTCAAGAGCAAAATAATAAAACAATGGCAAACAAAGCAGAATAGGGTAATAAAAACAGAATAAAAAGAGCTGGTCATCAGGATCATCACTTCCAGGGCTATAGTACCACTAAGCTAAGATCCAGAGTGGGCAGCAGACACCAAGGAGTAGAATACCCACCCCAAAAGACTAGACCTGACTGACTTTTTCATTTACAAGTTTTTTTGTGTGTGTTCTCCATAGCAAGACTTGCTGACTCGGTAACTTTAAATATCTGAAAAAAAAAACACAATTAAGAACTTATTTTTAATACTCAACAATCAAGAATCATTATAGCCAGAAACTGAAAAGTGAGAAAAATTAAAGTAGATATCAGATTTCTTATGACTAGATTTATAATAGAAAAATACATTCAAATATATATCATTTTCTAATTTAAAATGGCACCAAAATAAATACAATGTGGCACAGTACATTGATCTGCCTAGTATTGAATGATTTCTGCTATTTACCATCAATAAAGAAACAAGCACATGCACACATGCACAGCAAGGGATAGTGAAAATTCAAAACCTATCCAGATTAAATTGCTTTTATATTGATGTCATCTCCAGGGATGTTTTGGGGATTGGATTTCTTGCTGTGATCACCCTGACATTATTGTTCATTGGAATGCACATGAGAAATTGCTCATCAAACACATAAAGTTTTTGATAAGATTGGAATGTAAAACCAATCCCTGGGGTTTGTCTTAATTCTCAAGCAATTTCATAGCTAGGGTTTAAATTTAAGTCCTATCATAGCTTAAATAAGAATTGTTTTCAGACTTCTTAAACAGTGAATAGGAAAAAAAAATGTTTCTCCACTTAACTGGGATTGTTGGAGCATTCAGATTTCTGGAAGCATCATAATTTTTATATATGCATGATTTTTGTTAAAGACTTCTATTTATATAAACTGTATAACTTAATTGAATTAAATAAAGATATATGTTTCATTCATTAAAATGGACTGCTAAAGCAATGGTGATAAGAAAGTAACTAGTTTTTCTGGAAACATAAAAATGATTTGTTGCCTCAGACCTTTGAAATTAACTTTCAATCAGTATTTCAACAACTATTCGTCAATATGTGCTAGATAAAATATTGTTATGGTTTACATAGTGGAATAAACACATTGGAAGAAAAAAAATATAGAGAACAATGTTTCCACAATATTTTACTTTGTGTTTAAACTGAATGAAATGAAGTAGTAAGACAATCAATGGAAACACTTTACAGTAAGAGATAGACTCATAATGTGTGAAAACAAGGAAAGCAAGTCAGTGGAGTGTGTACTATTTAATGGAGCCAGGGAAAGTGTTGGCCTTATGAGACCTCTGATATCTGACTATTTATACAGTGTTTGGAAGGATTGATCTATTTGCTTACATATGCACAATGGAATTTTAAGGAATAACTCAATATGCTAAGAATTTCATTAACTTTGTACTTTAAAGGAATCACTGTAAGAGCTATAGATGTTCTCCGCGAGAGTTCAAAGATTCTTTGGAGGCCACTGCCATGTCCAGAGGAGAGGGAATACCGTTGTGAGAAATGGTGGTTTTGTTGGAGGAACCTAACTGACATACTAGTTGAAAAGGAAAAAGCTTTGTTTGAAAAGATCTAGAATTTCCTACTCCTTAGATCTTGACCACCAACTAATAAACAAAGACTTCATCAGCTGCATTGAGAAGTAGCACCTTTTAGAATTGCTTTTCCTTCTTCTGAATAACCAATCAAATTGAATAGCTTCTCCTGGAATATGGTTTTTAATCTATCAGAAGTACCTCACTATTTTATTTTCACCCCCCCCATTTAAAGATACATAAGTAATAAGTTTCAGAATTCTCCAATCAAAACATTTTTAGAGGTTGTCATGTGAATGTTCATAAAGTCTCTGTGTTCAAGAAATAATCACATTTAAATACACAGAGAGAACATGGCTTACTTCTATCTCTCAATATAGATCCAAAGTCAGACAGTTATATGACTGGAAAGAACGGATAGAGTACCAATTCTTCTATGTGGCTATTTTGCTGGCTAAGTTATTTGGAATTTTTTTCTTTTTTTCTTTGTTTTATTGGGCTCTACATTTTTTTTCTCTGCTCCCCTCTCTGCCTCTCTCCTCCCCCATTCAACCCTCCCCCAAAGTCCCCATGATCCCAATTTACTCAGGAGATCTTATCTTTTCCTACTTCACATGTAGATAAGCATGTAGATTAGATCTATGTAAGTCTCTCTTAGAGTCCTCATTGTTGTCTAAGTTGTCTGAGATTGTGGTTTGGAGGCTGGCTTTCTTTGCTTTATGTTTAAAAACTGCCTATGAGTGAGTACATGTGATAATTGTCTTTCTGTTACTGGGTTACCTCACTCAAAATAATGTTTTCTATCTCCATCCATTTTCCTGCAAANCTTTATGTTTAAAAACTGCCTATGAGTGAGTACATGTGATAATTGTCTTTCTGTTACTGGGTTACCTCACTCAAAATAATGTTTTCTATCTCCATCCATTTTCCTGCAAAATTCATGCTGTTATTATTTTTTTCTGTTGTGTAGTACTCCATTGTGTAAATGTACCACATTTTCCTTATCCATTCGTCGGTCTAGGGGCATTTAGGTTGTTTCCAAGTTCTGGCTATGACAATCAAAGCTGAAACATTTTATTAAATGTCTTTTTGCTCTACTTATTAAAGGGAGCTAGTTGAGTATATTCTCAAAGATTGTTGGGATCACATGATATAAATGATCTATGAAACAAATGAGGTTCACATCTTTTCATGAGAGTACATAAGAGAGAAAATTTAATTGATACATGAGTATTTTATACCATAATTTTAAAAATAAATTTTTATAACTTGAATTTATATAGTATCAGATTACAAGTCTGACACAGGTCTCCTTAGATTAGTATTAAGGAGTTGGTGACCTATTTATGCTCAGAGGGCTTGGTGAAAAAAATGGATTTCTTGTCTTTCCAGTGCTCCAACATTACTTGTATTCATTGGTTTATGTTCCCTTTCCCATCTTCAAAGCAACCATGCTGTTTTCTATTATGCCTTCTTTCCATAAGCACATCTAACTTTTAGTCACCTGCACTTGTAAAAAATCTCTTTATAACCTCTTTGATGAGAAGGGAATGCAGGAAATGAAAAGCCATAATGGATGTATCAGAAAATCAACCATACATAAGGAGCTTGTAATTCTCCAGAACAACCCTAGTCTCAGAGTCATAGAATGCCCTATACTTCCCAGTTTTCTAGAACATACTTCCTTGAACTTGTATGGTGTGCTTTCCACCTCCACTTCAAGGTAAACAAATGTCCCTATTTATCTAAATCAGATTCTAACTTATCTAGTAAGTATGCTTCTTCTTCCTGAATCAATTAGAACAAGATGTTCTATTTTTTATTTGTACATGTACCCTAATCTTATTTTAATCCCCATGTCCCCTTTTCCTAAAATACATTGCTGAAAACCAAAAGTACACATGCCAATCACACATTGACTCATTAATTGTTTAACAGATGAAATAATAGTCTCATTTCTTTCTCCCATCCCACCTCCGTCCCCGTGAGATCTAGCCTCCTGATATAGGTACAGAAAATCCCTCGTTCTTCCTTTGGTCTGTTTCAAGCATTGCTCTGAATTTAGTTCCATTGTTTGTTACTCCCTAGTGACAAGAGTCTCTCTCTACCTGGGATCCACATCCACAACTCTTGAATGGAACCCAGGTAAGCTACCTCCATCCTTTCCCCATCCTTCTTTTTGATCTTATCAGAGTATTTTTAGACCTGTCGCTGCCCGAACTCAGTGATTACACTTATCATACATCTACCCCATTTGTCCTTACTTGGCCAGGGATAGGACACTCCTAATTCTGCCTCTGCATCAATTATGGAGGCAGACCTGTCCCCAGCTTAAGAAATTCAGACTCAGTCCACTATCGTAACTTGGTAGTTTCTCAGCCACCATGGCATAATGTGTGATAATGACAAAATATTATCAGAGCAATCAACCATATTTAGGTCAGATAGAAAGCCCATTCCATTAGATGGGACCCTTGCTAGTTCCAGTTACGGAGCATAGACAGGTCCAGGGCCCAGGAGAAGACCACTTCCTAGTCTTCTGTTGAAGGAATGTAGCAATAAAACTATTTCTAATAACATAATGCTATTACTGTCTGTTAGTGCATCATTTAACCATCATCGGAGAAGATTCTTCTTACAGTAGATGTTGATTTACAGAGGGATCCATAACTATATAATATGCAAAATGACAGACATTGAAACATTCAACCCTGAAAGAGATGTCTTCAACAAACCCCTCCTTTTAAGGCTCGAAGTTCTATGTGTAAGAGGAGGTAGAAGATTTTTAAGAGCTAGAGAGGATGGGGGCCTGAAAGGAAGCAGGATTTTTTAGACAGAACAGGACTGATACAGGTATGAAGTCCCAGTAACTGTGAGAGCTCTCACAGGACCTGCACAAATTAAAAAGCAGATGAAATCACATAATGGAGAATGTGAATTTGCACAAATTCCTACCCTGGCCCAAAAAAAGCTGTTTTTAACTAGCAACCTTTAGGACAGGGAAAACATTTTTTTTTATCCAAAAGAGTGTGACAGTATTTATATTAATCAAGCACCTTCATGGCAAATTTTGAGTTCAGGAGAAGTTGGTCAATAAAAAAGACTTCATTTTTTTTGCGTGTGTCTCCTTTTTGTTGTTTTATTTTGATATTTCTCTTTTTCTCCTTCTCTTTTATTTTTTAAAAGTATCTTATTTAACATCCTAATCCCAGTTACCTCTCCCTTCCTCCCCTTCTCCCACTCCTCCCACCTTTCTCTATCTCAAACTGCATTTCCTCCTCAGAGATGGTAAGGCCTCCCATGGAGAGTCAAATAGTCTGTCACATCACTTAAGGCAGGACCAATTTCCTCCCCTTGTATCTAGGCTGAGCACATAGGGAATGGTCTGCAAAGAGCCAGATAATGCACTAGGGTTAAATACTGGTTCCACTGCAAGTGACCCCAGTCAGTCCAGGGTCAGTGAGCTCACGCTAGCTCGAGTTAAGTGTTTCTGTGGGTTTCTCCATCATAGTCTCAGCCCCTTTGCTCATATTGCTCCCCTCTATGACTGGACTCAAGAAATAAAGCCCAGTACATAGCTGTAGATCTCAGAATCTGCTTCCATTAGTTACTGGAAGAAGTTTCTATGGCACCAATTAAGTTACTCATCAATCTAAATACAGGGGAAGAGCAGTTTAGGTACCCTGACCACTATTCCTTATATTCTTAGCAGGGATCAACATAGTGGTTTTATGCAAGTTTTCATAGTACCTTGTTTCTCCCAAACCCCTCAATGGCTCCCTTTTTCAAGATATGTCTTTCTTTGCCCTCCTTCTCTGTTTTTTACCCAATTCCATCTTCCTGATCCCTCATGTCTCCTCTCAGGTCCTCTTTTTTTCTCCCCACTCCACTATCACCTTCCAACCCTGTCCCCATTCTGCCAATTTACTAAGGAGACCTTGTATAATTCCCCTTCCTGGGAGACACATGCCTGTCTTTTTTATGGTTCTTCTTGCTTCCTGTCTGTTCTGGGATTGTGTACTGTAGGCTGGTTACCATTTGTTTTATTTCTATATCTGCTTTTATGTGAGTACCAACCGTGTTTGACTTTCTTTGTCTGGGTTACTTCTCTGTTTGCTTCATTTTTTCCCCTGGGAAATAAGGACATTGAAGTTAGATGGATAGAGAGACAGGAAAATATAGGAGGAGTTGGAGAAGGGGAAATAATATGATCAAAATTGTGGCTCTGATCTAAACAGAGAATTCTCAACTGAATATGTTCAAATGACCAAAAGACACTTAATGTCATGCTCAACCTCATTAGGGATCAGGGAAATGCAAATCAAAACAACTTTAAGATACTATCTTACACCTGTCAGAATGGCTAAAATAAAAAAAAACCACCAATGATAGCCTTTGCTGGAGAGGATGTGGAGTAAGGGTAATACTCACCATTGCTGGTGGGAATGCAAATTTGTGCAACCAAATCAGTGTGGCAGTTTCTCAGGAAATTCGGGATCAACCTACCCCAGGATCC
>LOEQ01000741.1:257409-280961 GCA_001685075.1 Bramus lutescens | reverse complement strand
CTTCTATAATTTTGTTGAATATATTTTCTGGGCCTTTGAGTTGTATTTCTTCTCCTTCTTCTACCCCTATTATTCTTAGGTTTGGTCTTTTTATTGTGTCCCAGATTTCCTGGATGTTTTTTGATGATAATTTGTTGCATTTACTGTTTTATTTGATCAGTGCATTTATTTTCTCTATGGAGTCTTCAGCATATGAGATTCTTTCTTCTATCTCTTGTATTCTGTTGGTTATGCTTGTCTCTGAAGTCTCTGTTCATTTACCTCTTTTCCATATCCAGCCAGCCCTCGATTTGAGTTTTCTTCATTGCATCCATTTCCGTTTTCAAGTCTTGAATGGTTTCTATTATCTGTTTGATTGTTTTATTTTCTTGTTTTATAGGGTATCTTTTATGGATTTATTCATTTCTTCAAACTTTTTGTTTTCTTCTCATCCATTTCTTTAAGAGAGTTTATCACATCATGTTTAAGGGACTCTATCACTTTAATAATTTCTATTTTTTCTACTTCTTCTGAATTAGGGTGTTCAAGTCCTCCTGTTGTATGTTCTCTGGGTCCTGGTCTTATCATCTTGTTTTTCAGATTGCTTCAGGAATTCCTGCATTAGTGCCTGTCCATCTCTTCCTTCAAATGCTCTCAGTTACATTTTCTGGTACAGGATCAGGACCCCTTGCTGGCTAGGGATCTTGCAGACAAAAGGCCTAGCTTGCTGTCTGCAGGTTTAGTGAAACAAAGGAACTCCCACCAATTTGCACTCACCACCCTGTCCCAACCCCAAAACAGGCTGAGCCAGGGGATCTATAACCCGAAGAAAGGAAGGGGTCCTGGGCACAAGCTGGGATGGGATAGGAAGAGAGAGGCAGTAGCTGGGGATAGAAGCTCCTGCAGAATGACCAGAAAGTTTAGGTGGTTGAGGAATGTCTCTGCTCCCTTGCTGGGGCTTCTGCTGGCTGGTCAGGAACACACTCAACCCTCCGATGGATTCTCTGGTACAGGATCTGGGCCCCAATATTAATTATTATAACTGTGCTGATTTAAATGTAATTAACACATAATTCTTTTGAGCACTGCTTGAAGACTATAATGGAAAAGTAAATTTATCTTCAAAAACTGAATTACTTAATATGCCAGTAAATGCTAATTTTCTCATAAGAAAACTTATTTACTTATTTCAAAAATAAAATCACTCAATGAGTCATAAATGAATAAATATTTGTGGATTGTTCATTCATTTATTTACTTTTAATGTGGACCAGTGATTTTTTTTCTTTCACTTACTGGAAGTATAGCATGTTAAACTTGGTAAAATTTAAAAATGCTGTCTTACTTAATTAAAAATGGACTGTCTAGTTTAAGTATGTTTGAAAATCATAAGTTATTGGATGGTTTTCATGGGATTATTGGGTTGAAGAACAAGTTTTTAATAGTGAATATTTTCTTACTAGCATTACTTTTTAATAATTTAGAATTCATAGTTTAAAATATTGCCACTTTTAAATTTGTAAAATTATTTCTTGTGTTAGAAACAGGAATTTAAATGACATCTGTACACCTTTCTCAATTATCTTTAAAACTTTTATTGAGATTCCAATTTTTCAAAGAGCTATGGTCAACTGTTCATTAACACAGCCAGCAATAGAATGTTCAACATCCAAGCTCAGGCCAGTGGTAATTCATCTGATCCCATAGCTCCATTCACACTTTCTCTTAGTAGGGGGCCAGTTGTTGGTGTCCAGGGTGCCAAGACTCCTGATAAAATTACACAACTATATTAATTAAATCACTTCTTGGCCATTAGCTCTAGCTTCTCATTTACTAACTCTTACACCTTAATTTAACCCATCACCATAATCTGTGTATCACCACATAGCAGTGCCTTACTGGCAAAGTTTTGGCATGTCTGTCTTTTGCAGCAGCTCCATGGCTTCTCTGTGACTACACCTTCTTCTGCCTAACAGTCAGTTTATATTTCCTGCTTACCTAAGTTCTGCCCTATCAAAAGGCCAAGCCAGTTTCTTTAGTCATCAATGATAATCACAGCATACAGAGGGGAATTCCACACCACTTCTTTATGAAGAACAAAAAAACCTATAAATCATATCTCCAGGTTCATTCCATTATTGGGAGGACAAATCTTTAATAACATTCCTATTCAGGTTTTTATGTTTATGTGGTAAAATGAAATGAAAAATTAAGCTATCTTAGATACCCAAAATGTCTACATGAAGACCAAATAAAAAAATATTTTTGTATTACCTTATTAAGTGTAACAATTACACTAGCCATATTATTTATGAAATAGTATAATTTTCATGGAAACATAATTTTATTCTGGTAGTGGTCATTTAGATTACTCTTGAATGATATCATAAATAAGCATTCTTTTTAATAATAAGGTCAAATATTACCCTCTTAGTGTTTTTCTTGGCAGTGTAATTGATGCCTTTACAATAGGACTCACTTTTATGAAGAAACAAGATATTCCAGTTCCTAATGAGATTTCTCTACATTATAAATGCATATATTACAAGCATTGCATATTTTCAACAATGCATAGCATTCAAAAATTTATTATCATTGAATACTTATGTTTCATGTACTACTTCATTTCATATCACTTTATTTTATGTTTGTTCTTCTAAAGATAGTACCATTTTGAAAGACTACATACTCATATATTAAATTTTAAACCTCTATTTTATATATATGAAATATGGATTCAGCAGTGTTTTCAAGTTAAAGTGACCTTGGCAAGTCATTAACTACTCATAGTTCAATTTTCCTATTTCCAAGATATGATAACAGTACCTACCTCTATTTCCTATGAAAAGGGTGAAAATAAAGATAAGGTAAATTCTCCCAGGGCCTAAAATATCTCCTGATAGTAAATGAAATATTTCATATAAACTAAATGAACTGTTTCCAACCACTATGTTTAAATAACTATCAAAAACTCTAAAGAAACTCAAATCACAGAAATAAAAATGTATCAAAATATTAGATCAAGTACTCATTAGATTTGGAGATGCTCAAGTACACTTTCATTGTGATAAACATAAATTGGTAAGAAAATAAAAGATGAAAGAACTAGCACTGTATAATACTATGTTGAAAAATACAATTTCTCTGTGGACATATTCATTCTATTTGAATCTCCTATTAAATTGGTGGACTCTACAATAGTTTATTGCAGATATAGCAAGTCCCAACATTAACTTAAAAATCTTTAATTATTTCCTGCCTATGGTGTGACTATCTGGTAATATTTTCCCTTGTGTCAGAGCTATATCAAATTTTGTCCCAAAGATTTGGTCATCTCATGGATGCCTCTCCATTGATGAATGCACAAGGTGGTGGTATTTACCATACTCTCTGATTAGGAAAGCCATCAACTAACAATTCTCTCCTACTGAAACCTTTTTTCTCACACAGAGACAAGATTTTCTTTGGAGTCTCATAGGGGCTGTCAATTCTCCCACAACCCGTTATGAAATCATCTGTCTCATTATTCTCTCTTGCTTGCATTAACACTGAGGTACGTGCCTATATCCTTGATTCTCTCTGCTTTCTTGACAACTGGAATGAAATAAATATTGATAAATAAAAATATTTGAAGGCATCTACTTGTTTTCATGTGCAGGGAGACAATAAATTTAAAGCATACGCTCAGTTTTATATGTGAAGTCTTGGAAATCCAGATTATGTTGATTTATGGAGAGTCATATATTAACTATGTGAGAGTTAGATATAAAGGACTCAGGGTTCATCCATTGTCATTTGTAGATAATTGCTTCTTTAAACTACCCGGTACTTCATCTAAGTTAGTTATTTGCTGAGGGTCTTAAGGTGCACACAAAGTCAAATTTGGTATTAGTTGACTTGTATTGTCTATCAAATTAATATATTCCATTGGTATTTAAATCATTTCCATGGTGTTGAATTAGATTTGATTTTTATGTATATATTTAATTTAAATAAATCGAGACTGTTATTCTATGCCCCTTAACAATCTAGAAAATATAGAAACTTTTGTAACTATCTGAGAAACACTTAGTATTTGTAATTATACTCTTATATAGAAATAGGAACATTTTATTGTATTAAATAGCAGTGTCATGGGCCATTGCTGTCATTTTACTCATCTATAGGTTTATTTAATTCTTTTCCATTGATTGTATGGGTTAAAATATGAATCCTTTGGAAAGTACTTGGATTGATGAGAATCACTAATCTCTAGCTGAAGAGATGAGGTTTCATGTTATTATTCATTTTATTTGGAATTAAGTGCAGGGTAGAAAACAGTACTACGAGCTTCTCAGTGATTACTTGATGTCAATGATAAACCTGAGCTTTTAATTTCTTTTTCTGATAGGCTATAATTAAGAGACCCAGTCTTACCATTTAAAATTTCTGTAGTTCTGGCTTTTATTCCTGATTATTATTATTATTATTATTATTATTATTATTATTATTATTATTATCATTATTTATTACTTTTTAAAACTTTTGTTGAAAGTGGATTCTTTTTTCATACAATATTGGTTTCACCTCCCTACTCAACTCCTCCCAGTTCCTCTCCACCACTCTTCCCATTCAGATTCACTCCATTTCTACCTTTCATTAGAGGAGAACAGGCTTCTAAAGAAGTAACAACAGGACACAACAAAATAAAATATAACAGAAGCTATCGTAAAAAGTTGTACAATCCAAACCACCAGAAGGAAAAGAACCTAAGAGAAGGCACAGTGATTAGAGAGCAACTTACTAATACACATAGAAATCTTTAGAAATCACTAAGCAGGAAACCATAAAATATGAGCAGAGGACCTGGTGCATACTCCTGCAGGCCACGTCCATGCTGCTTTAATCTCTGTGAGTTCAGATGAGATTTGATCATCTTTACTTAGAGTGTTTTGCTTTCTTGGTGTCCTGCATCCACGTTGGCTCTTACATTCCTCTTCTTCTTCAGGGAACCATAAGCTCTGAGGGAATGGATTTAATGAAAATTCCCCATTTAGGGCTGAGTGTTCCAATATCTCAAACTTTCTGCATAACGATTGACTGTGGTTCTCCATATTTGTTCCCATCTGCTTCCATGATGATAGCTGAACAAAGGACTCATCTATGATTATAGAAGAATATTGAATGTATACCTGGTAAAAATTATTTTCTCTTGTTGGGTGAATAAGACATTGATCTATGAGTATAGAATACCATTAGTAGTCATTTTATCACTAATTAAACATGTTTTTAGGATCAATAATATTTGGTTATACCCTAGGTGTCTGGGATATTTAGTACTGGTTTTTGATCACATAAGCACAGTTAGGCATGAGCTCCATTTCCTGGAAAGGGCCTTAAGTAAACAAAAACCTCTGTTGGGTACTCCCATAAACTTTTTCTTCACACATTTTGTAGGAATGACAACATTGTAGGTCTTAGGGTTTGCTTCTGAGCTGTTGGTTACCTTTCTCTTTCAGTAGCCTCCTGAAGCCAATGGAAAAAAAATACAGATATATGCAGCCAGACCTTACACACACAGAGAAAGAAGACCTTGAAACACACAGCTCTAAATGGAATGTTTGCATCAAATCTCTCTCCTCAGTACTCTAGGAATCACCTGGAAGAAGAGGCAGAAAGCTTCTAAGATCTAGGAGAAATGGAAGTCACCAAAAAAAATCATCAATTGAGTAAACTCTAAATCACTGAGGGAAGCTCATATGAACTCTCAGAGATTGAAACAGCAAGTACATCAACTGCACAGGTCAGTTTCAGATCCTCTGTGTCCATATTATAGAATTCAGTTTATAATTTTTAAGGACTACTGAGTATGTGAAAAAATGAGTCTTATATTCTTGTGATTTCTTTGGCACTTTTCTTTCTGTTGGTTTATCTTGTCACATGTCCATGTGATGGTTTCTCTTTTATCTTATTCTACTTCATTATATTTTTAATAACTTCTTTATTGATTCTTTGGAAGTTCCACATCATGCACTCCAATTCCATTTGCCTCCTTTCCCCCCATTCTACCTTCAACCCTCCAATGTTCCCCCACATAAGGAATTAATCCAAAGTAAGCTATCAAGTGAGCAAAAGTAAAAACCCTAAAAAAAAATAAACAAAAAACCGCAACAAAAACGAAACAAAATCCACATCAGGAAAATCTCTGTTTCTCATTCTTTTCTGCCTCTACAACACCTCTCCATTCATCTTGGGGGCAAAGGAGGCATTTGTCCCATCAGTTTTACTGTCAAATGTTCGTTGAAACGAATCTGGTTCAAGGCCTCTTGTTTCTGGTATGCCATCATCACTGGACGCTCACCAGAACCCCGCTTGGGAGTATTATGTGGTTGCCACTAGTCTTGAGGAATCTTACAGGTATCATTTCCACAGAACCAGTCCCTTCACCAGCACCAGCCAGTCCTCCATGGGACAGATGCTACGGTGGATCAACCCAAAGCCCAGCCTTGGGCATGGATAGTAGTCAAGCTGGTCAGGCCCAGCCCCTAGGACTACCCACCTTGGTTGAGTAGGTGGAGTCAGCTCCCTACATGCATGCCCTCAGGGTTAGTTCACCCAGTTCTGTGCTAAGGGGTAGAGGCCATATACAGCATTCAGTGGCTACCTCTCTTATTGAAGTGTCCAGCAGGAGGCAAGAACAGCTTTCTCAGACCCAGTGAAGGGCATTCCCTGCTCAGATTTTGTTGTTATCTCTTAGAAGCTTCTACTCAAATTAGCACCAGAAAGGGAGTTTTTCTGGATTGGACAGGTCGGTGAGGAGTAGTGAAGAGTAAAGGGAGGGAAAGTTCTTATCAATGATAGAAGATTCCTAATTGCATTTTTGAGTAAAATAATAAAATGTAATCTAAAAACTACAGATATCATCACTTCACACTTTCCAATATGTATTCCTTTGACATGTTTCAGTTGTCTTATCGCTCAAGCTAAGACTTAAATACTATTTTTATAGGTATAAATTAAGTAAAGTCCTTGCACTGTTTCTAGTTTTAATAGAATTGCTTTGCGTTTCTCTAAGTTTAAGTCAATTCAGTCTATGGGATTGGTGTTTCTTGTCTTTATTGGTATATATCCCTTTATTCCTAATGTCTCCAAGACTTTTTATCATAAAGAGTAATTTGATTTCTCAAAGGTCTTTTCTGTGTCTAATGAGATGATCATGTGTTTTTGCCTTTAGTTTCTTTATATGGTAGATTACATCTACTTATTTATGTATGTTGAACCATTTCTGCATCCCTGAAATGAAGCATACTTGAAAATGGTGGATTAAGTACTTTTAAATCTATTTATTTTTTCTCATATATTACATTTTCTCATATATACATATATATGGACCACAATTTCCACTCCTGACATTCCTTCCAGTCCCTCTCCCCACACTACTTTTCCCTCACATTCACTTCTCCATATCCTTTGAAAAGGAGCAGACCTCCTAGGGATATCAACCGTATTTGGCTTAACAGGTTTCAGTAATGCAAGTCATAAACCTTTGTATCAGTACAGGACAAGGTAACCCAGTAGAGGAAAACAATACAAAAAGCAGACTTCAGAAAAACACCAAGCTATGCAACCACCCAAAAAACCTAGGATAGACCAAACCCAACATAAAACCCAAGGCAAAACATTAAAAAGTAAATGCATTATTTCCTGATATTCTGATATAATCATAGACTGACAGATAGACAGTCATCATCACAGACATTTCATCCAGAAACTTATGGGACCTGATGTAAAGACCCACAGCCAAATATTAGGCAGATCTTGGAGAACCCTTAAGAAGAGGGGGAAGAACTTTCACAGCAGCCAGAGAAATTAAGGACACCAGGATAAGAGGGCCTACAGAATGTGTGGGTCTCAGCTAGTTTCACTACCTATATATTACAGTGGATGATGTGTTTATTGTCATCTTGTTTAGTTTGCAAGTATTTTATTGAGAAGTTTGCATTTGTTATTTTTTAATTGTTTTTATTAAGCTATACATTTTTCTCTGCTCCTCTCCCTACCTCTTCCCTCCCCTTCAACCCTCTCCCATGGACCCCATGCTCCCAGTTTACTCAGGAGATCTTGTCTTTTTCTTCTCTCCATGTAGATTAGATCCATGCATGTCTTTCTTAAGGTCCTCATAGTTGTTTAGGTTCTCTGGGATTGTGATTTGTAAGCTGGTTTCCTTTGCTTCATATTTAAAAACCACTCAAGAGTGAGTATATATTATAATTGTTTTTCTGTGTCTGGGTTACCTTACTTAATATAATGTTTTCTAGCTCCATCCATTTGCCTGAAAATTTTAAGATGTCATTATATTTTTCTGCTGTGTAGTATTCCATTGTGTAAATGTACCACATTTTCCTTATCCATTCTTCATTTGAGGGTCATTTAGGTTGTTTCCAGGTTCTTTCTATCACAAACAGTGCTGCTATGAACATTGCTGAGTACATGTCCTTGTGGTACAATTGAACATCTGGAGGAAAAGACAAAAAAAAAATTGGAAGGCATCTATGTTTATACAGAAAATTTGTCGGCAATTTTCTTTTGTTCGTGAATCTTTATGTGGTTTGGGATATCAGAGTAACTATGATGGTGTCAAATGGATTTTGTATGTCCTCTTCTGTTTCTATTGTGCAGAATAATTTGAGGAGTATTGGCATTAACTATACTTTTCAAATCTGGTAGAATTTTGTACTATAACCGTCTGACCCAGGGCTTTTTTAGTCAGACAGTTTTAATAACTCTTTCTATTTCATAGGGGCTATAAGTCTTTTAAAATTGCTTATCTGGCCTTTATTTAACTTTGGTAAGTAATATTTATTAATAATCATTTCTTTTAGGCATTCCAGTCTGTGGAGTCCAGGCTTTCAGTGTATACACTTATCAGTCTGTGAGTTTCCCATGTATCTATAGTTAAGTTCCCCTTTTAATTCATAACTTTGTTAATTTAAATTGTCTCTGCACAATTTAGTTAATTTAGAAAAAGTTTTCTTAATCTATTTGATTTTGTCAAAGAATTAACTGTTTTTATCATTAATTTTGTTTGTTTTTTGTTATTGTTTATTTATGTCTATCTTATTGATTCAAGTCCTGTGTTTGATCATTTCTTCTTATCTATTCATTTTGGGTGTTGCTTCTTTTTCTTCTGGAACTATCAGGTATGCTGTCAAATTTGCTGCTATGAGATGCTTCCAGTTTTTTCCATGTAAAAATTTAATGATATTTTGGAGCAAATTGTTGTAATAAACAAAATAGACCTAACAGATATTTACAGAACATTTCACCCAAAGACAAGAGGATATATAGCTTTATCTCAACACCTCACCAAAATTTCTCCAAAACTGATTGCTTACTCAGATGCAAATAAAGTCTCACAGATAAAAATAATAATTGAAATTTTCATCCTACTTCCTGTCTGACAACCATAAATTAAAGCTTGGTATTAACAACAACAACAACAACAAATCAGAAAGCCTGAAAACTCTTGGAACCTCAAAAACATTTTTCTGAATGAAAAATGGGTTAAGACAGAAATAAAAAAGACATTCTAGAATTGCAAAGTTCTAAGAAGCAGTTCATAACATTAAATATTTTTAATATGGATGAACTGTTTGTTGGGGTATTGAGTTCTATCACTTTGGTGTTTGCGGGTCAATATGTTATTAAAACTGTAGTGGTGCTTCTTTTGCAAACTAGGGTGCCCTTTTTAAGGGGACATATATGTTAAAATTGCCATGTACCTTTGATGGTGTTTTACTTTGATGAGTATTTCAGTACTTTCCTAATTCTTCTAATTAATTTTGGTCTGAAGTCTATTTTTTTTCCGATATTTAAGTGTCTTCCCCTGATTTTTCCTTAGGTCCATTTTCTTCAGATACATTTTTTTTTCTAAACTTTTCTCCAGAGAGGATGTCTATCCTTGACATTAAAGAGTGTATTTTGGTTGAAGCATAAGAATTTATTATGTTTTTACTCTTAGTATATGTCTTCTTATTGTAAAAATTGAGACCCTTAATGTTGAAATATATCAAGGACCAATGATAATTATATTTTTTTTCTTTTTTAGTTTTTGGTATGTTTATGTGTATGTGTGTGTGTGTGTGTGTGTGCGTGTGTGTGTGTGTGTGTGTGTGTGTGCCTGTCTCTTCCTGTGCCTGTGTCTATGTCTGTGTGCTTTCCTTCTTTTGAGTTTGCTCTTCTGAGATTTCTTATTCTTTTTGTTTTCTTGGATGTAGCCAATCCATTTAGTTTTTAATTTTCCTTCTAGCACCATCAATGGGGCTTTGATATTTGGAGGGACATATTATTTTTTGGCTGCCTCACTTGAATATTATCTTAATTTTTAAAGATATATGAACAGAAATAATAGGTTGAACATACAACAATTCATTATTTTGCTTGGGTTTCTACAAACCTATCAAATAACAAATTCTCTTCTTAATTTTAATTGCAATAATGGATATGACATTTCACTTTCACAAACTTTTGTTACTTTATATCATGAGATTGAAAAAATTAAATAAAAATACAGCATTTTTCAAAAGAATACATATTTTTATTATATGTATATTATATCCATATACATATTTATATACATGCACACATATATACAGTATGTACATGTCTCCAGGTTTGTACATGTAGACCTGTAAATGTCAGAGCCAGTAAATCTTCTAGATCTGGAACTACAGCTGGTTCTGTGCTGCTCGACATGTGTTCTGGGACTCACACCACACTCAACAAACATAGACAAGGAATTAATTAATCAATAGTCAGTAAGATGACTCATTGGATAAAGGTGCTTGCTACCAACCTTCAGTCTTGATTTCATTCTGGCACACAAGCAGATGCATTAAATTAATTTAATCTAAGAAAATCTTAAAAATGAAAGATTTTATTCAAAGATAGTTATACCATAAAACTTAGTATTTTCTTTATGATAAATCCAATCTCAAGGATTAATATATATTTGAAACATTTCCAAGGCTTTCTTGTGCTTCATTAAGTTATTAATTTGTAATCTAAAGTTTTTCTGAGGTGGGCACTTCACACTTTGAACTTTCCCTTGGGACTATCTTTTTCGTGTCTCATAGGTTTTCTTGTGATATTTTTCTTTGTTTCAATCCTCAGAATTTTAAAATATTTTCTTTATTTTATTCTTGACTCAATTATTGTTCAATAGTGTGATTCTTAGTTCCCATATATTTGTTAAGACTTTGTGTCCTAATATATGGCTGACACTGGAATAAGTCTTATTTACTGGAAAGAATGTTTGTTCTTTAATGTTCAGATAGATTGGTCTGCAGATATTATTGGGTACACTCACTTGCTCTTGATCCTGGTTCACAACACAGTTTCAGGCAATGTGCATGACAGTATCTTTACAGCCTCATTCAATTTTGATTCACACACACACACACTCACACACACACACACAGACACATATAATATCACTAGGAATCATTAGCTGAATATTTCTAAAATTTAGCAATTAATTATTATCTTAAAATTTTTGTGAATTTCTATCATCTGTTATAGGTATCTTTGTGGTTCTGTTCCAAGATCAGTATTATTCCTGCACATAGATTATTCTTAACATGTGGGTTACACAAATAAATCACAATTTAATTTTTATATTTTTACTCTAGGAATATGTTTTATAATATTTTGTTAAATTTCCTTATGATAATTTCTGTCATTTTAACATTTCTTGTCTAGTTCAAATTTTACATTTTCAGGTTAAAAAATTAATGACTTTTGTTTTCCCAGAGTTAATATTTACCCTTATATATTATTCTTTGTACATTTTCTCTGCATATTTTTATCTTGAAAAATTTCAGACAGTTTTGTATTTTATTAAAACTCCTTTTATTTTGTTAGCTTTTTAAATACCCATTTTCCTATTTTATTAAATATTTTGTATTTCTAGTACAATTTTAAAAAATCATGAAGACAAAATTTTCTCACTTTAATTTTGTTAAAGCTAAAATATTTGATATGTTGATATGAAAGGTGTAAATTTATTTGTTAGGCATAAACTTTTTAAGAACACATTCATTTCATGACTTCATCCACTTATAGGAAATTGCTTAAGCTTTTATAAATATTCAAGTACAAATACTATTTGAATAAGGTCATAGATATCATGAATCTCTAATTTATAATTAAGTTATGAAGAATCATATTTAATTTTTAATGAGAAAGTTTAATTTATAAATGACTCATACTAGTAAGCCTGATGAACCGAATACAACTCCTGTGACTAAATTGGTAGAAAGAGAAAATCAGCTCCAAATAGTACTTTCTTGGCATCTATTGAATGCCATGTCATGCTTGTGCATACACACACACACACACACACACACACACTAACACATATACATGCACAACTATTCTACACATAATTAAAAGAAGATCATAAGATTTGCCATGATGGCATATGGTAGAATGTCATTCCATTTTCTAATCCATCTCTCTGAAGATTGCTCTTTCCAAATTCAGAAACTACAGAATACCCATGCAACTTTATTAACTCAGATTAGCAATCATCCTGCATGTATGGGAGCTCCGGCTCTTCAATTATTATATTTTAATAGCAAAACAGCAATAAAAATTTCACAAGAATGAAACAAAATTTGTTTATTTTGTTATTTGGGTAGCATTTGTTTATCTCACATGCTATCATTATTAGTCAAGTAGTCTACAAATTCCTTTGCCATTTGAAAAATCTGGCAATTGACCATTTGAGTAGCATCCAACTATGACAGGAAATACAATCTGTGATAATCATGGTAGAATATAATGACAATAGCTATGTGGTCTTTAAAAAAGCAAATCAAAACAATGCTGATCTTAGAATGATTTTACCAAACAAAATTTATGTCAAATTTTGTTTGTTAAATTAAAGCCTAAATTTAGTCTATCAAAATCAAATGGACAATGGGCACTTTATCATCTGAAGAAAGCAAAACATTCTTGACTTTTTAAAATATGACATTTGCCTTTATAAACTTAGTGAAAATTGTATCTTAAATCCAGTTTGATAAACAATAAACACAAAGCTGTCTTGGTTTCTTGTAAGTTCACTCTGAATAAAATCAGGCATCTACTGTCATTTCCCATGCATGTCATGACACTGCTAAACTCTTCAAGGTATGTGTGGATGCTTGTTTTTATTTTCATAGTGTTTGTGTTTATGTTACTTTTCTAAGAGAATTTTGAATATTTCTTTTACTTTTCCCACTTTATGTACAACTCATATGAAAATAACAGTATTTAATAAGTTCTTTTTTCTTTATTAAAAATGAAGAAGAAAAGATCATTCTCATCAGAACACAAAGTACTTGCAATAGAAAATGGATTCTCTGAACACTGAGCTATTTTGGTTAAGTACAGTGCTCTTGTACTGACTAGGAAGAAATATTGCCTTTGTGGTTTTTTTAATGAAAGTTTATGAAAATGTGTCAGTAACTATATTACTGCACATGCCAACATTATAAAGAAAGCAAAGATATGAGTAGAATACAATAAAGATGCATTTTATATTTTTGAAATATATACCTGTTGTAGTTTTGAAGAAAAAAATAAGAATAAACATTCACATAAATAAAATTTCTAATAGGAAAATTTAATTACCAGGGAGATACCTCGAGAAGAGTTAATTCATCTCTGACAATTCTTGATCAAATAATTTTCTCTTTCCCTTTGTCACTGATTCCCCAGTTAGCAGGATTGTTCTGACTTCAATCACTACTTGTCATACACTTCCATTGGCCCATTACATTACTGTAGATTTTCATATGTAGATGTAAGGTGAGTGTGTTCAATTATGCCTTGGTTCACTTAGTACAGGAACAATGAATCTGTAGCATTCAGGGTACCCTAAGTTTAATCTTACTTCTGTAACACAGATCACAATGTCATGGAATCTTCAGGATCAATTGTTTTCAGTAGTGTTAGCAGTTGTCCACTTTGCTTCCCGTAATTTTATTAAACTGTGGAAATAAAACAGGAAAGTTTCAAATAATGTGGTAAATAAAAACACTTTAAACTTATCAATGCTAACTTTGTATACTCCATAGAGTTTCAGGTGCTTTATGGAGAAAAGGGTCCTTTTGTCAGTCACACAAATGCTATCTGGCTTTTAATGCTTTCTATAAAAACAATACTACTCCTTTTATTTTAAAACCTATCAGCCCAAGAAAATCAGACAAGTGTCCCAGGTAAGAAAACAATCTCAGCATATAGAGCAAGTCAAATTCATTCTATTTAGGGCAAAGCTTTTTTTCCTTCCAAAACTCACATAATAGGTTTTCAAAATAATTATGTTTAATCTTGCCTTTTTCTGTCATTAGAATAGTAGTGCATGCATTCTTTATACATAGAACGTTAACATTTGTGTTTTAGAAATCAACGCATTAAGTGTTCATGCATTTCAAAAAGCTTAACGGAAGTCCAACGTCTCTGAAGGCCTGTAATCACATTATTCCAAAGGCTCACAGCAGTTCCGCAATGGTATAGAGTTTCAAGGCACAACTGAAGCAAAGGTGGTAGATCATTCTGTCTTGTTATAATAAGGATCCTGTGTTTCTTGGTTGTCATCATCACAGAAAATATACTTTTATTTTTTGCTTATTTTTATGACTACACAATAGTATTCAGACTACAAATCTGCAGTGTATATTTGGCATTATTTTAAAAACTCTTATGAGTTGTAGCATTACTTTTATTTTCAAAGTTGAGTAACAAGATAAAAAATAGGTATTTTTTGTTTTTGAGATTACACTGTAATTACATTTTCCTTCCCTTTCATGCCTGAAAACTTCCCATATACCCCTCAAAACAATCCTTCAAAGTCATGTCCTCTTTTTCATTAATTGCCTGCACATACATATGCATATACATGTGAATGTACATATATCCCCAAATATAACCTGCTCAGTCTATATAGAGTTAATAAGTCCTCCTCAACAAGGGGCTAGCAAATTACTCAGTGATAGTAAACGGAGGCTCCCCTTTGGTTTCCTGACTTACCAGGCCACTAATACTAAACCAGCATAATTGCTACTAATAATTTATAAACACTTCCCTTACATACAAATATATGTGCAATCTTTATTCCTTATCAAGGAAACTTCTTTTTGCATCAGAGATCATTAATGAAAAACAAAAGCAATCAAAATGTAAAGTTGGGGAGCTGTATCCCAATGGATATATGCACAAAATGTTCCATGCCTCAGAAACGTTGTTACATACTCTCTATTGATATATTTCCTATTCTACCTAGAAACCCTTCTCAAACTGCTTACATACTAGAAAAATGAACTAATTCACCTTTTTATATAGTTCTCCACATATATGCAAAATCATTGCCAAATAGTGGTTTCCTTCTATTTATCACTTACCTGTTTTAATTTCAATTTCATATGGTGCTGATGCAAATCACAGAGACCTGGACTTTTGGAAAGTGTTATACCACTGTGCTATAGCCCCGTCCTAAAGCACAAACACATTCTACATAGCACTAGAGAAAACCATTTAGAATGAAAACACTCAAGAACAATGTGCCTACATCTATTGGTTTTTCTTTCAGAACAAATCATGAATTGGTGAATATTAGTTATTCAGATGTAATGCACATATGCAGACTTCTCCATATGAATGTATTACATGTAATGTTATAAAATGCAGGGTGTATGTTTTAACTTGTTAATTCACTTGACAGACTACGGACCTTATAAAGAGTAAAACTAAATTTGAGATTTCAGAGATATAACTAATGAAGTCAGTATTCTATCCACAATGCTGTTATGGACAGAAAGACTATGGTCCAAACTCTATTTTTTATTTTATTTATTTTAATGTACCTCTTCTCATAGGATAAATATATAATATGCTTGTGTGGTATAGAGAATATATCAATAAATAGTCTAAGAAGGGCCAATATTACAGACATAAAGAAGCTTTGAAAAGAGAATAGTCTAACAATGCTCTCATTTCATGGCTAGAGATACAATGTGTAAATGATTCCCCAGCATGCTCAAAGCCCTGATTGTGATTCCCAACCTGCCATAAACTGGTGATGGTAATGGATACCTGTAATCCCAACACTGGAAAGTATTAACATGAAGTAAGAGGTTCAAGTTCATCAATGATTAAAGGAAGTTCAAGAAAACTGGTATATGTGAAACCCCATCATTAAACATCAATACACACAAATGGCTACAAAAATTTGCATGTCATATGTGGTTTTAAAGAATTTAGAAGTTAAGATTAAAGCATAAATTATAAACTGACTATATGTTTAATAAAATGTTTTTATGATATTTATATCATTTTCTATCTAAGACCACAATTCATTAATGTAGTCAGACTTTCCATTATCCAAATTGCAGTGTAGAGGAGATTTACACTCAAGGATATACAGATTCTGCAACATGGTGCCACACTGGTTTCTAAATAAGAACAAGTAGTAATTTTTTCTGACTTTATATCTATGCCCTCTGGAGGAGAGAAATTAGAATACTAGGATTGTAAAACACACTAGAATTTACTAAGTATGGATTATTTGGAGGTCATTGCCAATATTTTGCTACTGGCATTTATGAAAATAGGCAAAATGTCAGCTTCTTGATTCAATTTTGCCAAAATATTAGACAGAATACTGTAAGCATTGATCCACATGCAAGGAAAAAGAAAATATTCTGTGAATGTTATCTTTATGCTACTTACAATGACCTCCAGAAATACATATGAATATTGGAGTGGATTTTGGACAACTGATATTAATATTAAGCTAGCTACCATTCACAATAAAGAATGCAAATCATATCCATATTAGAAAAATAGATTTGTTAATAAAAAATTACTATTGAACAAAGCTGATCTCGATTTAATGAAGGTGACTTGGTTTTAGAAATTAACAGAGAAAGCCTAGATTAAAATTTTATTTAAATCTAAACTATTTGGCATTTATTTGTACTTTCTACCTTGTAATATCTCAAGTTAGAAAAGAATGTGAGAGACAGCTGTGTAGCTTGGTCTATCTGAGGGGCCCCTGGAAGCGGGATGAGGATCAATGCCCAAAGCATAAGCGAGCTTTTAGTATTTTTGTAGCCCATTTCCTATGGTGAGATGCCATGCTCAGCTTTAATGCAGGGGATATAAGTTTGGTACTGCCTCAACTTAATCTGCCAGGCTTTGCTACTCCCTAAGAGAGGCCTTAACTGTTAGAAGGAGTGCATGAGGAGTGGGCTGGGGGGGGAGATGTAAAGTGGGGTGGGAGGAGGGGTGGCAGGGATAACTGTNTATATATATATAACCAAATGTATTTTTTTTTCTATTTAGAAGTCAAGGGGTAAAGTAAGGAGAGATGCTCTCAGGTACTTTTAGAGGAATGACCACAGAATAATTTGTCTTTTATTTTTTTTTATTTTCTTCATGAAGATAGGAACTTCCCATGAGAAAAAATTTCACCAGGAGCAAAGTATATAAAATACCTTTGAAAAAAATGAAATATAACGGTTATTCAATAATCCACATTTATTGGAAGAAATGATAAATTATCTGACTATAACTAGATCAGTATACACAATTTTAACTTAGCAATAAATTGCATGGTATTCAAATAAAGTTAAAACTGTCTTTGATTGCTTGTAATTAATAGGAGGCTATGTTTAGAGTTTCGTTTGCCAATTTCTTAGCAGAAGGAAAAGTACAGGCTCCCTGGAAGCCTATTCTGGCATTGGAGTTTTCTAGAACTTCCTTTATTTTTTTATTAAATTCACTACTTCTTACCACCAGATTATTTTTTGACATCTCCAAATCTGTCATATATGAGATTTGAATGTAGATATATGTTTCTGAAGTTAAATTTATATTAATGCCTAAGCCTTGTGGATGACTGCCTCTCTAGTCACTAGCAAATCTGAATGCACTCAAACATCATGCTCATTTCTCATCCTTAAGATGATGTTACAAAATTGATTTTTTATGTTTTTTTAATTTTATTTTCACTGATTTAATTTTTATTTCACATGAGATATTTCTTTTTCCGAGCTGTTATGAACAAATATCTATTCATCTAAACATATGGCAGCTATAGCATTGAAAACCACCCCAAAATTGCCAGTTAATCTCAAAACTGCATCTCTATAGCTCTTGAGTGTCCTCGGTTACATGCAGGCTAGTTCGTCTTCCAAGTGCAGAATTTCCCAAACAATTAATTCTTCTAAAAATATAGTTGTAAATCAAGGTTATATCATTTGGAAGGACCTGCAGAATTTTGTAAATTTAAGGACCCTCCTGTTTCTTGTGATTTACTTAGTTCCCCACTGTTAGGAAGCCCCTCTCTCCATTTGAGAGGAAATGTTTCCATTCAGTAGCAATCTTAATTAAAAAGGTTTAAAGATTATTTTGTAAAAATAATTTTGTTATACCTTCAGGATTATTTTATTGCTATTCAGCTCAATTTTTCATGCCAAAGGGTGGAGGTAGAAATATAATATGAATTTAATATTTGATACCTAATTTCCTTGAAATGAAAATGTTAAACAGAATATAAAACAACTATTAGAAGAAAAGAGAAATAAAGAATACTAAAGAAAAATAGTTTTTCTCTGAATCAAATATTCATAATCATCTAACAGCACTTGTTACATGTGTCTTACTTTTTTAATGAATTGAAAAAAAACTCCATACATGCATGCATACATCAATACATATTTATACTTTGAGACTTTTATTCACAATGTAACAGAATTTGTTTCAAACTTACCCTTCTCCTCTCCCAGTATTTGTGCTTACATACATGCACCACCATGCCCAGATTCTCCTTCACTGTTATGTATTTCAAAAGCTTAACATGACTTAGAGTCTAACTCCTCATGATTGTCTTGTTTTGTAAATAAGACTACAGTAATGAAAATTGTCATACTATTGACCAGAAGGTATACAGAACAGAAAAAACTTATTATAAGGATTTCTGAGGACTTCCTTTTGAAGCCAGACATTTTGCCCACAGAAAATTTGGTCCTATACATGCTGTATGGTTCACTAATTCTCACCACTTAGTAACATTTTCTGGTGTTATTTATCCTGGTGAACAGTACAAATAAGGACACTTTAGGTACATGTTATCCATTCATTAGAGCCTGGATTTATTCCAGTGGGAAATGACCAATAAAAGCAGTAGTGCAAAAATCAAAGGTCAGATACAAAACTAGTGGGTAGCCCCTGTGACTGTTGTGGGGAGTGAATCAGCTTGTAGATTCTGAATAGGTTCCAAAGTTACAAAATCATGGTTGGTGAGGTGTGGCGCACTGTCCTGCCTCATTGCTGTAAGTGGCTCACTACTGATCAGAATAGGACATTACAAGCCGAGATCTGGTAGATCACTTAATTTCCATAGTTTATTCCTTCCCTCACAGGGGTTCACGCTTGATAGAGTCCTAAGTGAGTGAAACAAACAGGAAGAGATCCTGGTTGCCACCATTCTCTCTCTTTAGACTGGATATCAGGACTCTGCCTAAATTTTTCTTTGAAAACAGAAATTGATTAGAAATGGAAAGCTCAGTACATCAAAAGGAGAGCTTAATGAAATGTGTCATCAATAAACTATAAAAGTCAGAAAAAAGAATGTCCAGAATTAATGTTTTTTAAGACTTGTATTCAGATATCATTGAAAAAGCAAGGAGGAATGATCACAATATCCTAGACCTCTAAAATGATAAAGGCACCAAACTCAGAAACATATGGACTAAAAGATTCAATTTACATGAGCACAAAGACAGAAAACACACCCAACATAATCAGAAAAGAAACAGGAATGGTAATACTCTATAGGTTCCACTTGACTAAATTTAAAATCTCTTTGGAAGCATGTGTATTTGATGTGTCTGCAAGCCTCATTCTGGAGAGGATAAACTTTGTAGGGAGATACAAGATACTCTGTAGGTGGCTTCTTCTAGTAGGCAGAATCTGCACATTAATCATCAAGCAAAAAAATGTACCCGCAGACCTGCCTATATGCAATGTGATAGAAATATTCCCAGTTGAAGATTCCTTTTAACAGATGATTTTCTTTTATGTCAAGATGACAAAAACTAACCAACATAAACACTAAAGAAAAGGAATAAATGAGGTACTGTAGATGGAAATAAATCTGCCCTAGTTGCTTTATGTGGTTGGAATAAACATGATCAAAACCCACTTGAAGGAAAGAAAGGCATTATTTCAGATTATAATTGTATATCACAGAAAATTACATATGGAAGTCAAGGCAGAATTTCAAGAAGTTGCTAAAACAGAAACCATATGAAAAAGCTAGTTACTGTTCAATTCCTGGCTCATTACAGGTCATATTTCTAGCCCAGATCTACCAACCTTAGGAGGGATCATGCTGATGTAGTAGTTGGATACTCTCACTATGATAGTCAATTAACTCAAAGTCTCCAAAGGTTTCTACTGGCCAATATAACCTAAGGAACTTCCCTCTTTCCAGGTGACTCTAGGTTCTATAAACCTGATAGATGAAGCTAATTATGACAACATTTTATTATTGTGAACCAGAATGATATGGAAATGGTAGTATTATAGAGGAGATCTTTGGATTAAATACAACCCTCATTAAAATGACAATAGAATATTATTAATCCACAAGATTACCCTGTGATTTGAAGAATATAGGCCGAACAGGAAACTATGTTAAGACAAACAACCTAGAGTCAGGAAAGCAAGTATTCTACATTTTTACTTTGTGACAATATTTTAGATTTGTAAAATATATTAATGAAATGGGTAGGGGAGCCATTTGAGGTATGAAAATAGACCATGCATAGGAGGAGTGGAGATAAGAGAGAGGGTTGGTAATGAAGAAGATTATGATTATGAAACATACAAAAATATTGCAATAAAACCCATAAATGTACTCTAAAGAAACTAATTTGTCAGTTTATACCAGTTTTCTTAAATGGATGAAACAAAATATTTAATCAATTAAAAAAGTATAGCATGTATATATTTACATGTATAATTTTGGTAGATGTGTGTGGAATTTACAAATATTGTGTATTTCTATGCATGCATAGAGAGACAAGCAAAAGTTGCTGTCTTACTTTCATTCTTGACTGAACACCTTTTAAACAGGGTTGGGTACCCATTAATTCTGAGGCTAAACTGGGATGTGGCTAGCCCCAAGCCATAACTGACTTGGCTTTTTTGCTTGTTTGTTTATATTCGTTTGATTTTTAGCTTTACAGCACATGTTTACTGAGGAAATAAAAAAGATTTCCAGAAAGAAGTGTATTTACAAAGAATTAGAATATCAAGATGCAACTGAATGGATTGTTGCATGTCCAGAACCTAGTTATCCTGCACCATTATTAGCCACCTTACTATCTCTTTTTTTAACCCATCTCAGTAAATGACCTATTTTCCTTGTGATGGTAGGTAAATCCTTTCAGTTGTAAAAAACACCACTATATTCAGGCAGTCCATGGCAAGAGATAATATAAGACAGCACCTCAAGACTATGACAGCATCTCTCCACTTTGGTTAATCCACTTATCTGATGTTTTCATTAAAGTTTTGAAATTATGGATTGATTTCTACCTTTCTTTATTCTCTTGATACAAGTACTTTCTGAAACAGTTGCCAAATTGGATCTTTGTATGTAGAGCAGCCTAAATATGTTTCTTATCATAGTTATTCAGAATTTAGCTTCAGAATAAATAAACCATAAGCCTAAATAAATCTTTCCTCTCTAAGGTGGGGCTGTTGAGTATTCACCACAGCAAGGGCAGTCGAACACAATCCTTAGAAGGTGGGACCTCTAGACGTCCCCAGAAGAGTGTACTTGAATGATCCCAGTTTATCCTCAGTAGCCTTTGTTTCCAGACGCTTTCCTCTTCTATTCTCTGCTGCTTTGCTAGATTGCCACAGGCTAAAAGAAATGCAACTATGCCCCCCAAGCTTGCAAATTTTGGTTTTTCTAGGATACTAAAATAATCTCCATATCTGTGCAGCGATAACATTTCCACACCGAGCCTCCTCCATGTCAGACAGACTACATTTTGATACAGCTCTTTAGGATGTTTGCTGAACTATTGCTTAGATTAAATAATAAAATATTAAATTATTAATTAAACAGATTAATAAGAAATATATTAATAAGATAGATTTAAAAATCTATTATTTATTCTAACACAGTTGTAAGGTTTTTCTAAAAGTCAAGAATCAACCTTACTTGTAGAATTTTCTGCAATGATAGTATTTGATAAAAGCATCAATGGGTTTATGCTTATTACAATAACTGAATTGCAAGTTTTACATATTTTACTTTACATTAAATGTAACTAACAATCACTAATGGTGAACATTGTAGTGGGCTGAATCAATTCGCAATACAATTGTAATTGCTAGAGTGCTTTTGATATAGGACATTCTGCATATTGGGTTTTCCTGCTATTTTCCTTAACTCTGCCAGCCTTGATCTAGTGCTGAAAACATATATTAAAATTTATAAAGATACACAAACTGACAGAACAGTCCATAAATTCAGCCAAACACATATCATTTCTATTTTCTATGAAGTATTTTGCTTCATTGAATGCATCAAACGTTTATCTATGTGAAAAAGTGGACTAAAACAGACATTAATATTTCACCTTAATTCTGTACAAACACAACATACGCTAGGAAGTTATTCAATTTAGTGTTGTTATGATTCCAGGTTTCAACATTATCCTATATTGCCCTCATGTGTCTTCTCTAATAAAGAAAAGTATTCTTACATTGTACCATTTTAAAAAGTTTAAATTCAGATATTTTGTTTTGAATATATATTAGCTTATTTTTTTCAATTTTCGCATTTCACAAGCAGTAAGCTCTATATTTGAATAACACTGAAAATACAGTAAAGTGATCAAATTTTGAAAAGTAAACAATCAATTCATTTACATAAAACTAATATTTTAAGTACATTTTCATACACTTAATCACACGACAGAGGTAGTGCCGCAGGCTGAATCTATCTGGGAAGCTGAATACAGATAGCTATAAATGAGCATTAATAAAAATATATCATCAATTTCTGAAAATAGCTTTTGTAAATGATTTGATGATTTTTAATCTTCCATATACATACTGCATTTGATTAAGCTAACAATAAGAAGGAGAACAATTACTGGAAATTGTATATTGGGCAGTACTTTTCATTTTTATTGAAATGTCATCTGGCCAAATAACCATTATAATAAATTTTCTCATTTTATTTCATTCTTAGAAAATGCATTTGCTTCTCTCCTGTGTTTATGGATTAAAGGTTTTTAAATTCTTCAGTTTTAGATTTTTATAGATTAATTTAATTTCTTAATAGTATACTGAATTTTATTATTATATTATTTCTATTTTAAATATGAAGGAAATGTCTCTCTCCCTCTCCCCTTACCCCCACCCCACAGGGTTGGGACGGTTGGGATAGAGGAAGGACGGTTACGGGCGCAGGGAAGTAGATATCTTAATTGAGGGACCCATTTTAGGGTTGGCAAGAGTCT
>LOEQ01000741.1:241940-257087 GCA_001685075.1 Bramus lutescens | reverse complement strand
AGGAGGGGAGGAGATGGAAATTTTTAATAATAATAATAATAAAATGATTAAAAATATGAAGCTATATAACAACTTCTTTAACTTTCTCACCATAGATGTAAAAACAGAACACATTAGATTTAGCTCCTATGTTTTTTGTTTTGTCTAGTGTTTTGAAACAGGACCTCATTTTGTCAAGGCTGGTGTTTGACACCCGATCCTCCTTCCTCTGCCTTTTGAAGTTCCTTTAAGGATGAAATGCCACAATTGGCTCCTCTATTAGACTGATTATGGAAAATTTAGGGAACTTTTGTTCTTCTTACTAAATAGAGTTAGATCTTCTCTGCCTTAGACATCTAGGAAAGTTAATGGAAGAGAGTGTGGAATTGATTTCACATTGGGCTGTTCTCACTTTAAAAAATGAGAACCCTACAAAGGACTTATGGATCTCCCTGTGGAGAGGAAATAAATGAGATATCCTGGGTAAACTGGAGACAAAGGGGAGAGGAGGTTGGGAACACGAGGGATCTGGATGGTCGAGTTAGGGTCAGGATGGAATGGGGAGAGGACTGAAAGAGATATCTTGATAGAGGGAACAATTATTGGGTTAGGAAGAAAACTGGTGCAGGTAAACTCCTAGGAACCAACAAGGATTATCCCAGCTAAGACTCTCAACAATATTGCAGGGGTGCTTGAACTGACCTTCCTCTGTAATAAGATTGAAAACTACCCTAATAGTCATCACAGAGCCTTCATCCAGTAACTGATGGAAGCAGATGCACAGCTCAATAGACAAGCACTGGACAAAGTTTTGGGAGTCCAGTTGAAGAGAGGGAGGAAGAATTGTATGAAAAAAAAGGGAGTCGAGATAATCTACAGATTTAGCTGGCCTGGGCTGGTGGGAGGTCACGGACACCAGAATGACAGCTAAGGAGCAGGCATTGGACCGACCTAGGCCTTCTGCTTCTGAGTAACACAGTTGTGTACCTTGATCTTTTTTGTGCCCTCTAGTATCGGGACCAGAACCTGTTTCTGAGGCTTGATCTGGCTCTTTTGAACATGTTCACTATGGTGGGATGTCTTATCCAGCCTTGATGCAAGGGGGAGGAGCTTGGTCCTGCCTCAATTAGACATGCCATGTATTGTTGACTCCCATGGAAGTCTTTTCCCCTTCTGAATGGAGATGGAGGAAGAGCGGATGGGACAGGAGGTAAAAAAGAGTTGGGGGAGAGAATTGGAGAAGAGGAAGGAGGGGGAACTGTGGATTGTATGCAAAATCAGCAAGCAAACAAGCAAGAAAATAAATAGATAAATAATAGAAAGATATTTTCTTTAAACTAAGTGCAAAATACTCGTTAAGTTCCCAATATTTGAAGTGTATACTAGACTTTATATGAATAAGCAACCTAGCAATAAGAGTGCAAGTCATGGTTACAAATACACTACTCCATAAATACTAAAGGAAGTTTAAACTTTTTGAAATAACAAAAATGCTCTTGATTACAGTTACTGGAACTGGATAACATTTACAGACTATTAATTTATAGAGTATCACTATTTTTCTTAACAAAACTGATGTTTTCCTTGATGCCATCCATTTTCTTGTAATCTTTTACACATGGGAAACTTACTAAAGATGATAAGGCAGATTTTAGGAATTATATAGATACAAAGGCTATTAGAAGGAGCAGATACTACATTTTCAATGTCGACATGAAGAACTCTTTCATACAGGAACAATTCAGTTTCAGTAATCCTAGTGAGGGATGGTTTCCATTTTAAAACTGCAAAAGAGGAAGTTGGGTATTTACATATACATAGAGAAAAACGTATCTAAGTTCTATTTTATAAGGAAAAATAGTCTCTCTTATGGGGTCTTATTGGGTATATCACCCATAATGAAGTGTTAGTTTCATGTCAAACATAAAATAAACTCAATGCTATTTTTGTGGATTTTCTGTCTTTTAGCGCTTTGCCTGGATATCTTTATTGTCTTAACATTTTTTGCTGATATATTATGATTTTGCTTATATATTATGATTTCTGACATTGTGTTTATATTGGTTTTATTTGTGTGTGTTTGTGTTGCGCCTTTTCTTCTTTAAATTATTATTTTGTTTATATGCCTATTTCATTAATTTTATGAAAAGAGAGAGAAAAAAAGACATGGAGTTTGGTGGTTGGGAGATGTAGAGGATCTGGAAGGAGCTGTATGAAGGGAAATGTAGTATGATTGATTATAATGTATAAAAGTATTATAAATTATATGTGTGTGCATATGTATGAATTATTTCATGTATGTGAATATAATTTGGTGCAGATATCTGGACCACACATATACAGAGCCATCATAGGTCATAACAGTAAGCTGTACCCTTGAAACTTGATTAAAGGCAGTTAACTGTCACTAGATAAAGGAGATGGAAAATGAACCTGGGACCTCTATAAAAGTGACACATGGTCTTTACTTTTGAGACATATCCAGTCCCATCTAGTTTCTTTTAAACCCATCCTAAACAAATATATAAATCAGTACAATAAGTGATAAAGTTTAAATGATAAAATGGGAATAATCAAGCCATTGAGAGTTGATGAAATTTGGTATCCCTTATCACATTGATTAATAAATTTTATGTATGAATCAGTGTTTTCTTCTTATAGACCCTGATATATAATTGCAGGTTAGGAGGTCTATGGTGATAAAAGTAGATGCCCAAACCTATAAATCTAAGAAATTGTAAAACATAAATTTCAACTGGAAACTGTAGGTCCACTTCCTTCACCATGCTCCAAAGACTAATCAAATTCCTTTCCTAGTTCCTGTAGAATCTCTTATTATAGACTCTATCAGTCCTCAAAGAAGATAGACCATTTTCTTCAAACTCAATTCTATCTGGGAGGATACCTTCTGAATCATTTCTGCTTTCCACAAATTCTTTTTGGATGATTAATATGAGACATGTTCTGCTAATCATTATATATACAAAACTAAATTAAACTTCTTGTTATTTGATTATTGCACACTCATTCAGAAAACAGATAAATCACTAAAGGCAGGTTTATAAGAATTAAAAGAGATAATAGTCAATACTTCTATGTTAAAGTGAATTAAAATATTATAAATACTCAATAAAGGTTACTTTCAATTACATGCAGGAGAATGTCAAGGAAAGAAAGCATGATCAATAGAAATCACTTAGGAATTTTTTACATCTTCCTTTTTTCCCATTTGTTTCCAATTGCCACATAATACTTATATATACTTACAATGTACAATATAATATTAGAAAACACATGTATATTTTATGACTATCAAATCAAGTTAATAAACATAATAATAAATCAAGGCATGTGTTATTTCCTTATGGTTAAACATTCATTTTTTTAGTTACTTTAAGATAATTTGTTCACTTATTTATACTAGTTATAATTCTTTCTTACTGACTAATCTCTCTATAAACTCCTCTACCATTTAAAGTGACTTTTAACTATTAGTTTATTCTAATTTTAAAAATAGTTAGGATTTCAAATATGGGTAATTTTTAACACATACCTTTTGTTGTATTTTTTCACATTATCTCACATAAAATCTCAACTTGACCTTGGCCTCACTATAAAGTCCATCCTGCCCCTATCTTTACAATAATCTCCTGTTAACCAAACTCTTTAATTACATTTTATAAAACTTTTGGCTAACTGAGAAACAATAGTTTAAATTTGAAAAATTGGGAAAATCCCACAACCACTCAACTGTAGACCCATTTAAGTTAAAATTGTTTGACAAATACATATTTATATTGACAGAGCTACACAGAGAAACCTGTCTCCAAAACCAGTAATAAATATTAATAAACTCACAGCCAAGTTCTCTGACTGGGCTGCTTCCTGCTGTTGGTAACTAGTGCTTTCTGTGGTCCAAATCCACTGCAGAAAGTAAGAGAAATCATGTTTTATTTTCTTTAAAGTTAAAGCTTTGGACGTTAACTTATTCATTTATTGTTATTGTTATTATTATCATTATCAGTTTTTTGAAACAGTCGTTTTTTATTTTAAATAACAATCCCAGTCCTACTCCCTCTTCTCCTCCTCCTAGGTTTATCTATGTTGTTGATTTTCTCAAAGAACCAATTCTTATCTCATTGATTATTGGCATTATTTTACTTCTATTATATTGATTTCAGCCCTCAATTCAATTATTTCTTTTTGTCTACTCCTCCTGGGTGAGTATCTTTTTTTTGCTATTCTATAGGTTTCTGTTGTGCTTGTAAGTCACTAGTGTGAGATTTCTCCTCTTAAAACTGTTTTCAACGTGTTCCATAAGTTTGGATATGCTGTGCATTCATTTTCATTGAATTCTCAGAATTCATTATTTACTTTATTTTTTCCTTGACCCAGTGGTATTTCAGTTGAGGATTGTTCAATTTCCATGATTTAGAGGCTCTCTGCAACTATGGCTGCTATTGACGTCTGTCTTTAGGCCATGGCAATCCAACATGATACAGGCTATTATTATATTATTTTGTAACTGATGAGGCTGACTTTTTTCCTAAATATGTGGTCAATTTTAGAGAGGGTTTCCTGAGGTACTGAGAAGACTGTATATTTTTTTGTGATTGGAATGTTCTTTATGTGTCTGTTAAACCCATTTGAGTCATAACATCCATCCATTTTTCTGTTAAGTTTCAGTCTTGCAGACTTGTCCAGTGGTAAGAGTTGAGTGTTGTAGCTTCTCACTATTAGTATGTGGGGTTTGATGTGTGATTTAAGCTTTAGATTTTTTTAATGTGTGTTCTGTTGTATTTGGGGCATAGATGTTCACAATTTAGATTTCATCTTGATGGATTTATCCTGTGATGTATATGAAATGTTCTTCATCATCACTTTTGATTATCTTTAGAATGAAGTCTATTTTCTTAGATTTAATGATAGCTACACCAGCTGGTTTCTTAGGTCCATATGACTGGAAAATTTTTTCCTAACCCTTTACTCTGAGATAATGTCTGTCTTTGAAGTTGAGATATGTATCATGTATGCAGAACAAAGACGGATCCTGTTTGTGCATCCATTCTGCTAGCATGTGTCTTTTTATAGGTGAATTGAGACCATTGATATTAAGAGTGCTAGTTCCAGATACTTTTGTTTATGTTGGTGTTGGTAATATTGTGCGTGTGTTTTCTTTCTTTGGGATTTACTGGTTTGAGATTATCTATTGCCTGTGTTTTTATTGGTGTAGTTCACTTCATTGGCTTGGAGTTTTCCTTACAGTATGTTTAGTAGGGTTGCATTTGTGGATAGATATTGTTTAAATCTGATTTTGTTGTGGAATATCTTTTTTCTTTGTCCATGGTGATTAAAAGCTTTTTAGGTGTAATAGTCTGAACTAGTTTCTGTGGTCTCTGAGTTTCTGCAGAATGTTTATCTAGGATCTACTGTCTATCAGAATTTTCATTGAGATGTTAGGTATAATATCAATAGGGATGCCTTTATATGTTTTTTTTGCCTTTTTCCTTGATGTTCTAAATATTATATATTTTATTATGTATATTCAGGCTTTTGATTATTATATGGCAAGGAAACTTTTTCTGATCCATTATATTTGATGTTCTGTAAGCTTCTTGTATTTTCATAGACATATCCTACTTTAAGTAGGGAAAGTTTTCATCTATGTGTTTGTTGACTGTATTTTTTTGTGCCTTTCAGCTGGTCTTTTACTTCTATCCATATTTTACTTAGATTTGGTATTTTCCTGTTGTCCTAGATTTCCTGGATGTTTTGAATGGTTTCTTTCATCTGTTTGATTGTTTGTGTGTGTGTGTGTGTTTTGTTTTTCTTTAAGGGATTTGGTTAATTCTTTCATTTTTATTTTGTCTTTTCATCCACTTCTTTAAGGGAATTTTTCATTTCCTTTTTAAGGACCTCTATTATCTTCATAAAGTTATTTTTAAGACTGTTTTCTTCTGCTTCATCTGAATTAGGTTGTTTAGCTCTTTTTGGTGTTGTAGAACCACATGTTTCTGATGGTGCCATATAACTCTTTCTGTTGTTGAATGTAGTTTAACACTGCCATCTACACATCTCTTCATCTAATGGTGCAGGTAGGGCTTGTCCTTCAGGGTTTCCTCTTCCTCCAATTTGCCCAAGTGGGGCCTGTGCCTTAGGTGGTGTCTTCTCCAGGTAAAGTCAGAGCCTTGCCTCTGATGGCTGCTAATGGGACAGGGTATGTTTGTGGCTGTGGGGAGGCTGCTGTCAGGTCTTTGGGGCTTTAGTGGATGGGGGTGGAGCCTGTGATGCACCTCAGGGGGCTAGGGCCCTCCCTCTGGCCCCTCCAGGTGGAGGCAGGAATCGCTTTATTGGTTGCTGATTTTAGGGTGTGGAAAGACTGCACTATTTTATTCATTTTTTTAAGAGAAATGATCTTTAGGAAATTGAATGAAACTAGAAATCATTGTCACATACAGAAGTCAAAAAGTCTGATTCAGAATAACAAGTGCCATGTTCGCCCTTGCAAATGCTGATATTTGATAATATATAATAGATTTTCATATGTGTGTACATATCTATGTATATATGTTTTTATGTACACATATGGGAAATATAGACAGTGACACAAACATGGCATGAACGCATCTGATTGGAGGATGGAGCCAGTAGAAAGAAGGTGAAAGAGGGATTCAAGACTTAAATAAATAATGAAGGCCAAGAATAAGAAAAATATGTATGAAAAGATCATAATGAAACACATTACTTTGTATATTTATAAAATGTAAGTAAAAAATATTTAATACAAATATTTAATGCTTTGTAGAAATGGTATAGTGCTTAATTTCTTACTTCAAGTTGTGATATCAGATGTCTTTTCCTATAGTTACTTATTTCCCTGTATAGAATATCCTTGATTAGCATTCCTAATGCAACCATAGCATGGTTTCAAACATGAAAAGTATACTGAAATTATATGGAGTTTAAGACCTTTTCATTTCCAAAATGTATTTTATATGTATTTGTAATATAAATTTTTTCTTCAAATGTAAAATTGAAACAAATTTTAAAATTTGAACGACAAAGATTTAATAGTTCAATTTGAAACCTTCATAAAATAACAAATAAAGTATAATTGGGAACTTTAAGTTATTCACAAACTTGAATTACTTTATTAATTTCATCATGCAGTATGCTAACTTTGGTCTTTTGGTTAAATAAATTTAATTTCTTACTAGATTAAATTACTACTACATGCTATGTTTGAATAGCTCATGATATTATTTCAAATTTCATACATAGTGAATTGGATTAATGATTTGTTTTTATTAATTTTGTTTTCTGAAAAAAAGTAGAAAGACATTTTTAAAAACTGGTACTCAAACAGAAGAAGCTAGCAAGCATCTACTATCTCATTGATATATTGGATCAGAGCCAGGGAGAAAAGGTCTATGCATCTCCACCCGAACTCATGCTCTACCTTAATCCAACTCTTCAGTAAATGTATCTTTTATTTCTTCTTTCCTGCATTGTCTCAGTCAGGCCAATCACAAAGATATGTAGGTTGCAGCAACTTTTGTAAAAATGTTAAGAGACAAAACAAAACAAAAAATAAAACAAAACAAAACAAAAAAGGGAAAGAAAGAAAAAGAAGAAAAACCTCACTCAAATAGAAATGTTTAATAAGAATTTGGATTAAAATAAGATTTTTAAAAGAATATGGGTTATATGTGTACACACACACACACACACACACACACACACACACATATATATATATAACTTTTCTGCTTTAATTCAATTTCAGACACATGTAAATATATGACAATCTATTTAATATGTTTAGTAATATACAAATTTAAATATTAATAACTATAGGATAGTTGAAGGGCCCAAATTTCAACTTCTCTATGCAGAGGTTAATACAAGAATAGATTTAATAAACATTTACATTCCCAAATGTATGTTCCTTATCTCTTGTTTCATTTCTTTCTTTCAAGATTGTCTTTAAAAGCGAGTGAGGTACTGTGCAGGCCTAGTTACTGAAAACTGAAAACTTTGGAAGGGCATTTTAGTTGCCACTCAGCTGGCATTTCAGAAAAGACCTCTTTAGTGGTTTTCAGAGAACTGTTTTCCTTCCCTCCTAAGGTAGCCAATGTTTTCTCAATCCTGTCTTTTTAAAAGATTGTTGACCTTTTTACTGTTTTAGTTGTAAAGGGGCTAGAATTCCCTAGTAACTCACCCATGAATGATAACAACGAATTTTGTAGTTTTTACATTTCTTAAACAATAAAGTTACCTTTTATTCTATATAAGTTCAAATTTTTTTCTCTCTACAACTCAAAAGTGAGTTTATATATTCATGTAATATAATGCTTTAAATGTAATAGAAAAAAGAACAGCCTAAAAATTGGCAAGTACTTTATGGACAATGAGATACATGTAAGAGCAACAAAAGGAACAAAAGCTCCTTTTAATTCATTAAAAATAACAGAGATTCTTCCTGTTTTTTTTTCCAAATGTGTGCACATCAAAATGAGACTCCAAACTAGAGTCTTCTGTAAGGTAGACATGTGAGCTATCACTAGAATGTGACTTTAAGTATCTCTTTGTCTGTCTGTCTGTCCATTTCTCTATCATCTATTTATTATATGTATATATGTTATTTGAATATATGTATGTAAGTATCAAAGACTTCCTTGAAGATTCTGAATTAATTATATTTTTGTCACAAGTGAAACTTCTCTGTTATGTGAGCTGGGTGCATATAATTAACCCTAAAACAAATTCCATTTTCCACTTCACAGAACAATACTGTAATTAGATTAATCAAGTGAACTAGATGTGACAAAATACATAATTGACAAATTTTAAAGAATTTAACCTGAAATATTTGAGAACTGAACTTAATGGCATATGACCTAAAAGGGCAAGGAAGAAAAGGACTTGAATACTTGCCATAAAGAAGGAGGATCAGTGTGACCCTATGAGATACACACTCAGTAATGTGTGAACGGCAGCAGAAACGTAAGGCTGGTGGAGGCATATAATGTCTTCACCCCCTGAGATTTCAGAGAATGTGTATGTACACTGAGGTTTTGGGATTGTAGTTTAAAGATCTATGATTACATCTATTACCATGCTTAATTGGCATTTAGTTAATATTAATTTGCTGTTTATTATTAATAAACATGGTAACATATAAAATAAATATAAAAGTGGAAATGAAATAAATACAATGAAAATAAAGATTGATCCCACACTCTTTGCAGATTTCCACTAAATAATAATTAGTTTTTATGAGGGCGGGCTAATATGTTCTCAATTGGAAAAGAAGAAAAAGAAAATAAATGTGATGCCTGCATTCTTTTAGATTCTTTGAAACATTTACACTTCTGTCATTTATTGAAATTTCAGAGGGAGCTTCGAAAGTGAAAACCCTATTTAAAAAATTCTGATAGTATATTACGACATTAGTTACTAAATTTACAAAAGCAATTTGCCATCAAAAATTAGTGTGGCATAAATTGCACTTAAATTATAAGGAAGTGTTACCTTGTTCTCATTGACACATGTTATCATATAACCTAAATAATTGCTGTCTTGCCTCTTTTTCTGATTTTATTTCTATTATTAAATTGTCTTATACTAAAAAAGAAAGATTGGAAACTACACAAAATAAAGAAGGAAAGGAAAAATAGGAGGGAACTAAATGGTGGTTGAGAGGGAAGAGGAGGAAAAGTGGATGTGTGTAGAAAAGGAACAAAGTCCTCAAGAATATATTTTATTTAATAATGCCTTTAACTAAGTTAATATTCAGTATAAGCAACTATAACAACCCATCCATATTCTTGCAGGTTTAAAAGGACCTGAGTGAATAAAGCATAGTTTAAGATGAAGGAAAGGGCAAAAATGCAACAGGATGGAGAAATATCTCCCTTATTAGTGGTTTTTCACATTGCTGAAGCAAACTATATGAGGAAAACAAAACGAGGAAGGGTTTGTTTGTGACTAGTTCCAAAAGGTTCAGACCACAATTACGTTACTCTTTGTGTTTGGCAAGAGCATCGTGGTATAGGAGACATAGTGAGCAGGAAAAGGTGACTTCAAGGTGGTTGGAATGCAGAGAATATGGCATAAAAGAAGTGATGAGAGTTGGATGTAGCTCCAAATGTACAACCTAGTGACAACAATTCCTCCAGCTAGGACATCCTACCTCTAACATTTTACTAGCACGAAATAATGTTTTCCTCTGTAGGACCCATTAAACGGTTAGCCCATTTACTTTCCCAAGCGCTAAGGTAGGCTGTTAAATGGTGTCACATGCTTTAACAAAGTTATCTTGCATCAGGCTTTTGGGAGAGTACTAATTCCATCAAGTAGACAATCAGTACGAGCCATCACACTCCCTCCCTAGGTAATCAGCACAATTTAGATAAGAATTATTTTCTTTTCATCCTTAAGTATGGAAGGGATAAAGGCCCTTAGGTTAGAACATGACTAGTAGACAGAGTGTTATAGAGAACACACTGTGGTCTGGTAAAGGACACTGGTAAAGTTCTGGTCGTTGGAGTACAAACAGCTACAAAATTATGATATCCATGTCATGAATCTGAAAGTTACAACAGTATCGCCAGTGATGTTTCAGCTAAACATCTGAAATGTATGCAGGCCCAAGTATAGAGGTAATAATTTTAGTAAAATCAGACTTTCAGATTCTATCTTTGAAGAGATCCATCTACATTAGAAACAAAATTCCAGATGCGTTGCACACCAAAACCAATAAGAGTGACAGCACAGTCTTCAGTTTCATTGACTCAACTGAAATCAACCAACATAAAGGAAGTTTAAGATGCAGGAATTATTTTGGTTCCCTGTCAAATATAATAACGTGCTGTTCATTACCTATTAAAGTACTCTTCTAAAATAAATACACTTTATAATATGCTACATTATTAAGGATTTAAGTAACATTAATGCATTTGTATATACCTATTTACATTTTATTTTATTATTTTCAAATTATTTTCTAAGTTATTTGAAATTTGCATGCAATATATTCTTATCATATTCATTCCCTCTCACCTACATCTTATTTTCACCACTACCTGCCTATCATTAAACTTTGTGTTTTCTTTTTATATTTTGAAAAGACAATTTAGTCCAATTATGCTGCCCCAAAAACTTGTTGGTATGGGGTAAACCCTGGAGTGTGATTGATCTATAAGATTTATTTTGGTGTGCTAAGTCCTTCCTAGTCTTATAATAAGTTGACTCACTTTCCTCCAGTAGCTACTAATTGTCAGCAGCTCCTCAGCTTGGGATGGACCATTATGCCTACTCCCTTTCACACTGGGACTTATCTTGTTTGACTTCTATATGCAGGTCTTCTATACGCCTTCAAACCTTTAGTAAGATCATATGTAAACTTCCATGATTATCATTCTTAATCAGTTTTTAACTCTGTGAGTTACCATAAAAGGTTAGCTTGCAAGATGGACTCACTGAAATAGTGTCACAAATATTGTCAGAGTAACCAAACATTTGCTGATTGGATTTAAGTCCCATGACACAGGATGAAATCCATTCCTGGCACTGTTATCTAGACTAAGAAACAGTAATTAGAAAGATTATGGGAACTTTAGAATAACTTCCTACTATTATTCTCACAAATGGAGTTAGATTATCCTTGAATTTTTAGTATTGTACCCATTGTACCATAAACTAATGTGCCTCTCATTCTTTATAGAGACACTGAGTCATGCAGTAGATAACAATAAAAATTAGTCAAAATGCAGAGCATAAGATGTTGTGGTGTGTTCAGCCACAAAGAAGACATCAATATCACATTCCTCATGCCAAGGGTCAGGTCATATAGACTGAACAATTTTAAGAGCCAGAGGTAGTTGAAGAGGAATGTGTCAGATTTGGGGGGGCATGAATAAAGGAATCCCACACTAGCTCTGAATAGGGTAAAATAAGGGGTTCTTTATTAAAGGGGAACTCATAGATCATAATGGGGAACTAGAACAGATCCAACATCCAGGTGTGGCAAATGGAGAGACAGAGAGTGAGTGGGCAGACTAGCATGCTTTTGGTACTGGCAGATCATCATCCTTTCTATTTAAATCTAATCTTTGTTAATGACATTAAAGCAAGAAAGAGGGAAATCTTCAAAAATCATATAAAATGAATATTTTGACCCCCATAATACCAGTATTGTTTGGTAGACTTAAATTGATACTTTCTTATCCACACTCAATATGTTGAGAACTACAGATTATAAAGTAAGTCATATCCCATGGTGGCATTATTTGCTGTGATTCACAATTAACCTTGTCCTTACAAGATTAAGATTAAATGCACCCACTTGTAAATTAACTTTTCATTCATTAACAATACCGACAATAAGATAAAATTAAGGTTCATAAAGATTATATTTTGTATTTCTGAAAAATGGGGGAAAATACAAAGTCTATAAAGTACAAGAACAATAATAACAATGCCATCAGATATATGTGTAAACAACATTTCAGAAAATAAGCCAGAATATGCATGATTTTATCTAGACAATACATGAGGAAGGAGTATATGTTTTATTTTGAGGTCAGATGAATGATGATCAGCTACTGTGGGAATTTTGTTAAAAATGATAAACTAAGTTTAAGATAAAAAGTATATCACTGTACTGACTCTAAGTGGGAAAAGGCCTTACGAGTGTTCATTGAGGAACTGAATACCATATAAATGGCTCTTTAATGAAAACTCTTATTGATTTTTCTGGAAAAATATGCATGATATGGGTAGTAAAGTGGCAAGAGCAAGGACTTCCCATAGTGGATCAATATTGTGAACAGTGTCAATCTGCTACAGATAATTACTGAAATATTTTCTTACCTTTCAGTTTCATTTATTAAGTATATCTTTACTAGGCTGACAGTAAATTATGCCAATTGGTGTATCTCAAGATGCTCATTGTTCTCTTTTGGTTGCTAAAATATTTTCAGCCCCGTGAGATTAAAATCCTAACAAACTTCTCTCTAGAATGATAAGACAACCAACAAACATAACTCCTGCTGTTCCTTGGTCTGAAATATCTTGTCTAGAGAAATGCTTTATTCGAAAAAGGGCCATTTTGGCCATTTAGAGTTTGCTTTTTATCTATTCAATTGTTCTCTTGTATTCTTAGAACAGAAAAAGGAACCTTTTAAGAATAATAACATACCAATTACCTTTAATTACTCTTTTGCTTTTTCAGTCGAGAGAAAAACCTCTCATTTTATGTTTAGTTTATGTCTGAATAGACCATGTTATATCTGAAACCTTTAATGGAAAGGCTCTTCCATTTCCCACAAGTTCCTTGCTATTCAATGTAACTTCCAAATTTAAAAAGCTATTTAAAGTGCTACAGACTTCCTTGATCACTTTGAAAAGACGAGCAAAACATCAGTGAAAACTATTTAAAAATTGTGTTTTACTCTGATAAGAATTCATAGTTATTATCTTGAAAGCTAACTCATTTTATGTTGAGAGCGTCCACATTTCTCAACCAAGTAAATATTGACTACAAAAATATATTTAAAAAGTCTGAATGTACAGAAAAATATATGGAAATAGAAATAAAGCAACTTTTAATGAAAAGATAAAATAGGATTATTGGCCTGTCTTATGCTAGTTTGTTTAAATAAAACATTGTGACAAATCGAAATGACCACTGTCAGGGGTATAGGACAAAAAGAAAGACAAAACTGAGCAAGTTCTGCAAAACCTGACAAATTTCTCAAAAAGACTGTGATTATTTATGCTAACTCAGCACTCTTGTATTTCATAATATTTATACACAAATACATAGTATTTGTATACACAGCAGGATACCATTTGAGTTTCAAAAGCCCATGGATTTAAGCATGTCATAAAACAACTTTGGAAAATATTAGGAAATTTTTTGCAACAAAACTTTTATTCACAAGCAATGTTAGAATAAATGAAAGAAAAATGAAACTCTGCAAAAATACATAGTATGAGACCACTTGTGCCAGAAAGAATGAACATGTTAAGAGTATTGGGTTTACAAACTTAAGTATTTGAGGGAGACTCAGTATAGTTTGTTTCTGATGTTTCATGCCTCAGTATTTGTGTTAAAGTATTTGGTGTTCAAATGTTTCTAGATCAGTTGTCAGATGGAAACTTAACCCCCACCACCGGCTCTTGTTTCTGAAAATCTGCCTACTTAAAGTCTTTAAGAATGAGCTGCAATTTTTCTTGGAGAATGCTATTAGGTAAAGAAAGTACAAATGTTAATTTAAAAGTCAATGCAATCCCAAGAAGAAACTGTGCTCCCATACAACGAAGAAGTATGAGACCCACCTGGGGCATTGGACTGAGCTCACAAGGTCCATATGAGGAGCAGAAGGAGGGAGAACATGAGCAAGGAAGTCAAGACTGCGAGGGTTGCGTTCACCCATTGAGACAATGGGACTGATCTAATGGGAGATGACCAAAGCAAGCTGGACTGGGACTGATGGATCATGTGATCAAACTGGATCTCTGAATGTGGCTGACAATGAGGGCTGACTGAGAAGTCAAGGACAATGACAATGGGATTTGATTCTACTGCATGTGCTGACTTTGTGGGAGTCTAGTCTGTTTGGATGCTCACCTTCCTAGAACTGGATGGAGGGGGAGGACTCTGGATTTCCCACAGGGCAGGGAAACCTAACTGCTCTTAGGACTGGAGAGGGAGGGGGAGGGGGTAGAGGGAGGGGGAAGGAAATGGGAGGAGGGGAGGAAGTGTAAATTAAAAAAAAAATTAAAAAAGAATAAAATTTTGTGATTAAAAAAAGAAGTATGTAAGACCAAAGGATTTTAAAGCAGCAATGAGCTATATAAATTTTAATAGGAGACTCAGACAAGAAAAAAATAACAAATAATACAAAATTAATAAAATATTTTCTAATATAAATACATAAAAAAATAGGAAAGAAATATTTATCCATTTCATTTATCCATTGAAACTTTAGCTGACGATGGATGGAGATAAAGGCAGAGACCCACATTGGAGCACTGGACTGAGCTCCCAAGGTCCAAATGAGGAGCAGAAGGGGGAGATCATGAGCAAGGAAGTCAGGACAGTGAGGGATGCACTCACCCACTGAGATGATGGGGCTGATCTAATGGGAGCTCACCAAG
>LOEQ01000741.1:227541-241799 GCA_001685075.1 Bramus lutescens | reverse complement strand
GATGCTCACCTTCCTAGACCTGGATGGAGAGGGGAGGACCTTGGACTTCCCACAAGGCATGGAACCCTGACTGCTCTTTGGACTGGAGAGGGAGGGGGAGGGAAAATGGGGGACAGGGAAGAAAATGTGAGGAGGGGAGGAGGTGGAAATTTTTAATATTTAAATTAATTATATAAAAAACAAAAAGTAGAATTCAATATTGACCATATGCATTATATTTACCTAATCAAAAGCCAAATTAATCTTCACCTCTTAGTATGTGAACAAGAAAAGCATATTCAAACAAACTGATTGAAAGCCTACCATATGCATAGAAGAAATTGGCAACTGACATACACAAACATACTACAATAAAAATAATTTGTTAAATGTGAAAAGGACAGTACAAAGATAATATTCACAGTGGACTTGAAAACCAGGATGGCAGCCAATAAGTTAGGATTTAAATATACTTTTAGACTAATTCTGAGCAGGAATATTGTGAAAATTATTATACAAAACTATAACTAATAAAGTATTTTTTACTAAAAATAGATTGCTTTCATACGACATATTCTGATGATGGTTTTCCTTACCTTAACACCTTCCAGATCTTTCTCATAATCTTATCCGATCCACACCATTTCATTCTCTTTCAGGAAGAAAAGGCATCTGAAAAAATTATATAATAAATATAAAAAACAAAGAAATGTGTTTCTACAAGTGAACTTTTGAATTTTTTATTTACTGTACAACTGTACAATTTTACATCTGAGACATCAAATGTACCTAAAATGGACAATTCTCTCTCTCTCTCTCTCTCTCTAAATATATATATTTGTGTGTGTCTATGATAACACATACGTGTGTATATACATATGCATACACACACATATATATGATTATAGAATATTTTTCATGACATATTCTGTTTAGAAAAGTCACAGAAATTTCCTTTTTAAAACATTCTATTACTCCATTTTATATTCCAATAGGAATTTTCCCTGCCACCCCACTTTCCACCTCCTCCTCACCTCACCTTCCATCTATGCCATCCCCCCTGCAATCCACTCCTCCCAACAGCTCCCATTGGGAGTCTAAAATGTCTGACCTATTAAGCTGGGGCAGGACCAAGCCCCTTCCCCCTTTGTTAAGACTGAGCATGACATACTGCCATAGGAAATGGGCTCTAACAAGCTAGCTCATGCACCAGGGATATATATTCTTCCTACTGCCAGGGGTCCCTCAGATATTCCAAGTTTTGCCACTGTCTCCCATATATAGAGTGCTTAGTTCAGTACTGTGAGGGCTCCGCAGCTGTCAATCTAGAGTTCTTGAGTTTCCAAAAGCTTAGTTCAGCTGTTTCTGTAGATTTCTCCATCATGAGTTCACTTACCTTCCTTGCTCAAATATTCCCTCTTATTGTCCCCTCCCCATGGCGATCCATGTTTCCCTCTTAGGTTCTTCCTTGTTACCTAGCTTCTCTGGAGCTGTGGACTGTAGTCTGAGTTTCCTTTGCATTGCACCTAATATCCACTTATGAGTGAGAACATACTGTGTTTATCTTTCTGAGCCTGGGTTACCTCACTCAGGATGATTATTTCTTGTTCCTTACATATGCCTGCAAATTTCATGATGTATTTGTTTTCACAGCTGATTAATACTCCATTGTATAAATGTACCACATTTTCTTTATACATTCTTAGTTGAAGGGTATCTAGGTTGTTTCCAGATTCTGGCTATTAAGAACAATGTTACTATGAACATTGTTGTGCAAGTGTCCTTGTGGTATGATTGAGTATCCTTTGGGTATATATGCCCAAGATATGTATTGCTGAGTCTTGAGGTAGACTGATTCACAATTTTCTGAGAAACTGCCATACTGATTTCCAAAGAGACTGTACAAGTTTGCTCTCATACCAGCAGCAGAGGAGAGTTTCCCTGACTCCACATCCTCTCCAACATAATATGTCACCAGTACTTTTGATCTTAACTATTGTGACAGGTATAAAATGGTATCTCTGGATCTTTTGATTTGCATCTCCCTGGTGATTAAGCATATTAAGCAATTCATTAAATGCCTTTTGGCCATCTGAGATTCTTCGGCTGAGAATTATTCTGTTTAGCTCTGTACCCCATTTTTTGAAATGAATATTTTTTTGTGTTTTTATATCTAGTTTCTTGAGTTCTTTATATATTTTGGAAATCAGTCTTCTGTCAGATGTGGGGTTGGTGAAGACCTTTTCCCATTCTGTAGTCTTTCATTTTGTCTTATTTATGCTGTTCTTTGCCTTACAGAAGCTTCACTCATACATGCATTTATACATACATATATAATTACAGAAAAGTTATCATGAGATATTCTGTTTTAAAAAATTACAAAGATTTCCGTGAATGACCTTGACAACAGTATATATTACAGAAGTCCATCATCCTCCATTCTTTTTCAATTTCCAAGTTTATTTGCAACTTATTTTACTCAGTAGTCATAGTAATAGGAAGGCTGTTTGATTTATCATATATGTGATTTTTAAAGTTATTTGACAAAATCTCATAAGCTATAAAACAAAACTGATAATTCATATACATATAGCCATTTTTCTGAATTGTTGATGACATGCAGATCCTGGAAACATAATATATTTCATTACTGACCATAAATAATTTTGTATCTAAAAAATAATTATATCAACATCACAGTGTTTTCACACATACCTTATTTACACAAAGGTTAGTCTTCTAAGTCTGATGAATAACATGCAAAACTGAGATGCAGTTGAAATGAGTGTGCAGATAAAAAGGTTTTTTGTTTTTAAATTAATAGACATAGATGTTGTTCTTACACAAAGTAATATAATATCAAGCAATTGCATTAAATTGTTAACAAACAATACAATTGTTTGAAACTATTTTAAAGTCTTTATAAATGTAAAAAATTATACAATGACAGAATGTAGGGAAAGATATATATTAAAGTATTATAACACCAAACTGCTTCTTGATTATTAAAATTTTTATTTAAAGAAACTGTTGTGAATTTCAGTGGGTTAACACTTGTCTCTGGCTATTAAATACCTAGAACTAAAAATAGGGATAGGAAAGAAAGAAAGACTAAATATAATAACTACTTAAATTTTAATCAAAACATTTTATTGATGCTTTGAAATCATTTGTTTATTTTATTATTTATTAAAAATTTCCAACTCCTCCCCTTCTCCTATTTCCCTCCCACTCTCCCCATTCCCCCTCCTTCTCCCTTTCCAGTCCTAAGAGCAGTCAGGGTTTCCTGCCCTGTGGGAAGTCCAAGGTCCTCCCCCCTCCATCCAGGTCTAGGAAGGTGAGCAACCAACAGACTAGGCTCCCACATAGCCGTCCATGCAGTAGAATCAAAACCCAGTGCCATTGTCCTTGGCTTCTCAGTCAGCCCTCATTGTCAGCCACATTCAGAGAGTCCTGTTTTATATCTATTTCATAATTATATAGAAAGTAAAAGTGAAAGTTATGTATCATAGTTACAGGTGAAAACAGTCTTTAGATTCTAACAAAGCAGTTCTAGAAAGATGGTGATCTATAGGAATATAATTCATGAGGCACAAAGATAGACAAGAGTTAATGTGCATGATGCGCTGTCAATTTGTCTGGAGTAAAGTGTGGTCAGTTCAGGTAAAAGTAAAAGAAAGTGAAGAAAAGAATCTTAACTGGGGCTTACATACAGAAATGCATCCTAGAATCTGATGCCCATGTCGTATTTCTGTGAAAATGAATCCATAGTGCAGTATTTATTGACTGACATAGGTAAGATAATTACTCTGAAACCCTACAAAACAAATACACACCAGCAGTAGAAACAACAAAAAGTCCCAGACACATGTTAATGATTATTTTGAACACTATATGTCGTGAATTTTTCAACTTCAGTCCACAGATTGGGGGATGAAGCCTTCAACAGAGAAAGAAGTCTCTATATGTTGTGTGTTGTGTGTTGTAACAGTAATCTGAAATTGCCTGACTTCAAAAATCCATCACATTCAAATTGTTATTATAGACATGCTTATTAGTTATCCTGTCTGCTTTAGGTTCTATTCTTTCTTATTTTACTGAAAGGTTTGATGACTTTTCTGTGTCTCTGCTTCCTTGGCAGCTGTACCTTACTGCAGCAATAAGAAGGAGAAATTCTATCACAGCATGGAGGAAACTGCTCTCTTGTTCTCTCATTGCTGTTAATTGTTCCTGAGCATTTTAGGAGCATTCCCTTGTATAATTTCAAAAATCCTTCTACTATCTATGTACAGATACATTTCACAATTTCATTTTTGTCTGTCAATGTTCATTGTGCATATAACTACATCTCTCCTTCATCCCACACTGAGCCTTCTTTTTTGAATAAATGAAGTCTAGTTCTCTTTTTCTGTGTCTAAACATTTCTTTTTCTGACTCAGATCAAAATAAACTTCATTCTAATATCAAATTTCCAAGAGGGCTTTTCTGGTCCATTTTGAATGAAAATTATATCAATGTTAAATCCACTTTGAGAAAAGTACAGTTTTAGGTTGGAATAATCTTGATTTCCAAAATTTTATATGACTAAAGAAGACAGTTAAAAATTAGAAGAGAATAATAATTTAAGTCATGGCATTAAAATATGTATGTAGAATAAACTTGACCAACAATTTGAAAGCAGGAAAGAGGGTTTCTCTTCTCATGCCTGGTGTTGGGTGTTCTGTTAGATGGTTTAGTGATGATTAAATTAACTCAAACTATGTATCTACTTTTATACAGAGAATTGTTTTCTTCTTTTTTGAATTTATAGTTCTACAGCACACTATCCTCTTTATTTCTCCTTGCCCTCGCTCAAATTCATGGCCTCTTTTTAAATTAATTATTGTTACACAAACACATGCATAGACACACACCCAGAGCAAAACCCTTAAATGCATAAGTACAACCTAAACAGTCTGTATAATGTTATTAGTATGCATGCTTCCAAAGTTTACGAGTTGGTATTAAATAATCAATTAATTTTAACACCTACTATAATTGACCCAAACAGCTCAACAGATATTTCAAAAGATATGAGATGAATGTGATCTAAAGGAAAATATAAAGATACCTACTATCATTAGGCAAGAGAAAATACATAAAAAACATGAAACAAGACTCTATTTAACATTTATACAATGATAATAATTAAAATTGTCTGTAACAATCTTGGCAGGGCTGAAGAGAAATGTAGTCTTGAATTTGTATTCATTAAAAGTAAGGAAATGTCAGCAATATTCAAAATAATTCCTTGGTATCTTCATAAATTAAGCATGTGTCTATCATTTAAGATAGCAATGTCACTCATAAGAATTCTTCCAACAAAAGCATTAACATCCATTTTCAAAAAATCTGAAGGCCCATCAGCCTCTCTTCTCTCATCCAATTCCAAGTTTTACTATAGGCCTTTAATATGCAATCTAATCTATTCAGTGTTCATTGTAATAGGAATGCTATTTATGATACATATGATTTGTACAGCTATTTGAAATAAATCTTTCAAGCTATAAAGCAAAATGGTAATTCATTTTTATATAGGTACTTGTTGAAACCTATTTAGAATGGGCAGATCTTGGGAACATCATAGACAAGATTTTTGTCAAAGCATATTTTCTGTATCTAAGAAAAGTTAATGATGATGACATAGAAACATTTCCATGTGGTACTCTATTTTTTTAAAAAAGCACCTGATATCTTTACTGTAAAAGTCTTGTAAAAATCAAAATGAATGTCCATTAATTGGATAATGAGAAAACACTGCAACTGCAATAACATTAGAAAAAATGTTGCACACTGTCTCAGTGGGTGGACCAATCCCTCGTGGTCCTGACTTCTTTGCTCATATTCTTCCTCCTTCTGCTCTTCAACTGGACCTTGGGAGCTCAGTACATTGATCCTATGTGGGTTTCTGTATCTCCATCACCAGATGAAGGTTCTATGGTGATATTCAAGATTGTCATCAGTCTGCCTACAGGAAAAGGCCACCCTTTCCTCCACTGCCCAGGGTCCTAGCTGGGTACATCCCGGGGGACTCCTGAGAACCCCTCCAGAGCCAAGTCTCTTGCCAAACTCAGAATGGCTCCCTCAATTAAGATATCTCCTTCCCTGCTCCCATATCCATCCTTCATCTCTACATCCCACTCCCCCAAGCTCTTCCCAGCCCTCCCCTTCTTCACTCTTTCTCCACCCTCCACTCCACCCCCACCACCATGCTCCAACTTTTGCCTGGTGATCTTGCGTGCTTCCAATTTCCAGGAGGATCAATATATGTTTTTCTTTAGGTTCACGTTATTACTTAGGTTCTCTAGGATCATGAACTATAGGCTCAATGCTCTTTGCTTTTGGCTAGAAACCACTGAGTGAGTACATACCATATTCATATTTTTGGGTCTGGGTTATCTCACTCAGAATTGTGTTTTCTACTTCAATCCATTTGCATGCAAAATTCAAGATGTCATTTTTTTTCTTTTTACCGCTGAGTAGTACTCTAATGTGTAGAGGTGTCACACTTTCTTTATCCTTTCTTCCATTGAAGGTCATCTAGGTTGTTTCCAGGTTCTGGTTATTACAAATAATGCTGCTATGAACTAGTTGAACAAATGCTTTTGTAGTATATGATTGGGCATCTCTTGGTTATGCCTGAGCTAATGGGAGCTCACCAACTCCAGCTGGACTTGGAATGAATGAGCATGGTATCAAACTTAACCCTCTAAATGTTGCTGATAATAGGGGCAGACTGAGAGGCGAATGGTAATGGCCCTGGGGGAGGGTGTCTGGGGGAGCGGGTGGGAAGTGGGAGGAGGGGAGTCAGTGGAAATTTTGATTGGTGTTATTTATAAAGTAATAAAAAGAAAAAAAATTTGCAATAATAATGTAAAAATGAATAAAACATGGGGAAAAACAGGGAGTGAATAACGTATTTTATACTGGACAAAAGAAATAACTCCCAAACATCAGTCCCCAAATATAGGAATTTCAATTATTTTAAACTCAAAAACCCCGACATCATTCATGAATAAAGGAGAATGATTTGCCCATAAACGTATGAAGAATGCAACTGAATAAACTAAAGGTTATGTCCTAGATTAAAGAGTAACTATATTTGACCAAAATCAAACTTCTAGCTTATGACATGATTTAATTATCACAAAACATAGAAAAACCCCAACCCAGCCACATAACCTTTTACCTACAATTTATCCTACCTATGGGATGTGCTAGGATTGGTATCTAGCCCAACTGACAACAGGGAGGATCCATCCAGCAACTGATGGAAATAGATGCAGAGACCCAGAGCCACACAGTAGGTGAAAGTTGGGGAATCCTGCTGAAGAGAGGGAAGAAGGATTCTATAAATTAGGAGGATCAAGGACATTAGCGAAAACCCACAATATCAACTAGCTTGATCTCATAGGGCTCACATTGACTGCATGGGACTGACCAAGGCCCTCTGAGTATCTGATAGAGTTGTGTAATTTGATCTTCTTGTGGGACTCCAAACAGTGTGAACAATGGCTGTCTCTAACTGTTTTTTTGCCAACTTTTGGGAACCTATTCCTCATATTTGGTTGCCTTGCCCCACCCTTGTATTAAACAAAGGGAGGTGCTTAGTCTTACTGCAAATTGATATATCTTGTTTTGTTGATATCCATGGGAGACCTGAACTATTCTGAATACAAAGGATGGAAACAAAGGAGGAATCGATAGGGGTGGGCCAGGCCCAGGGGAGGTTGGAGTAAAGGGCTGAGAAGAGAGGAGGGAGGGGAAATTGCAGTCATGATGTAAAAATTAAAAGAAAGAAAATGTATTGCATGAAATATTATTAATTAAAAAACAACAGATTTATGAGAAAAGAAAAGAAAATAACAAATTTTGGTAGAGTAACTGTGTCTCTTAGCAGCTAGTGTTCTTTGTGCCATAAATGAAATAGAGACAGCAGAGTCATCTTAGCCACAGTGTGAACACAACGGCATTAAGAAAGAACATATTGGCATAATTTTTTGGAAGTAAAGAATAACTTCTCCATGGGTAATATCCTGTTCTTGCAATTACCCAGGCTTCTGTTTCGGGATTAGAAGGAAGGCTTGCGGGAGTGGGATGGTTGGGACCAGCGAAGAAACAGTAAAAGCAAGAATACCTAAGAGATAAAGAGAAATAGGACTATAGAAATACACAATGAATGTAAAGGGTAATTGCAAAGAGGCTACAACCAAGAGTGGAAAGGTGAACAAAACTTCACCTACAGGCTCCCAAGTGTGTGGATGAAGCTGAACTATCTTACAAAGCTTTTTATTCTCCTTACTTATTAGAGACTGAACTTTCAAGATCAGACTGTTCAATGAAAATATGTTACTAAAAACTGCAAGAAATAACTAACAAAACACACTCCTTCCCTAAGTTAACAGTGTTTACAAGAATATGGACTATGAAAAGCAGTATGACTTTTCTGAAGGATTGTAGCTCTTCAGCTACTGGACACAATGACACTGAGATAAGTAAAATGTCTGATGAAAATATTTCACAAGTTTTTCTGTCCCAATATTCCATATCTTCCATATCTAAGGCCCAGGGAACATTACAGAACAGGGGACCAAAAACAATAAGAGACAAAAGATAAGGGAATTTGCTGTGAGGATATTTCTCTCCGTAACATAAAATACCATAACTCTGTGGTCTTCTGACATGACTACCAACTTGAACTGAAAAAGAAGGGCAGGAATGAACATACTGAACTGGATAAGGAAAAATCCTTACCCCAACCCTCTTCAGAAAGCCCTACACAAAGAACTACAGGCTACTGAGTAAAGCTGGGCACAGGAGAGGTGTTTCTTCTAAGGGAGTAGCCACTCACAATTGACTGCCCATTGTCTAATGGACATGACTGATAAGAGACATACATGTGAACATATGTGGATTTCACAGTTTTTATTTATGAATATACTTTACAGTAATTGGTAATTGAAAAAATTATTCTAATCAACAAGTCAAAAACAAAAAAGTGATTCTACGCATTTGAAGAATGAGGAGGGATATATGGGGTCATTTGGTAGAAGGAAACAGAAGGAAGAAATGTTATAACTAAAGAAAATCTCAATAATAAACAAAGGAGCAGAGGAGTTCAATCTGGAAGGAGCACTCAAAATCATAGATGAAAATTGGGATTTGAGGAAATTACAATTGTTAGAAATGAAGAAAAAACTAAAGGAATTAATTAACAAACACAATTCAGGAAGAACACGGGAATACTGTCATCTCTACACAGCATAGTTATCATATTTATGAACTCAAAGCATCTGTAGTTAACATCAGAAGTTTTGTAAAATAATAAGTCATTCTAAATTCCAGCATTGAAAGGATAGGAGGTAGATGACCTCTAAGAGTTATCCTTTACTCAGTAGCTATTGGCAGTTGTTAGTTGATAGTAGAAGTTGTCTTTTCTGAGGATATGCTCATTGGTAACATCTTCTGCCCCACACCATGGCTGTATTGGCATCACTAACTAACTTGACTTAGTGGGTTATTAAAAACATAGGATCTGAATTTAGAATATATTGATGGTGATATTGGGGTATTTAGAAACCGATAATGGGAAATACTATTTTATCTCAATGTATATATGTATCTACACCAATAGACTTGACTAAAATGAAGAAATACCAGGGAAGGAATACAAGGCTGGTATTATGCTATATTCAAACATCTATCATTAAGATTAAAAAAATAAAACTGTGACTACCTCGTAGAAGAATTCAAAGAGAGACTCATAGCCCTAACCTAAGGATGCACATAGTAGAAGAATTAATTGAATGTGAAAAGTTAAGAAACAAGAACAAGCAAGCAAACAAAAACTACAGGAAAAATTGCAAATGTTTGAGGATAGGGCTGTAGGTTGCCAGTAAATATCAGAAGAACCCTACGATAAACAGATGTCAAAATTTAAAGTGTAAGAAAGAGTTGGAGTTATTCAAGAAATTAATGAACAAATAAGAGCCAGGCAGTAGCCCATATTTCTAAACAAGACAATCAAAAAACCACTTAACCTAACAGTGAAGACAAAAAAGAACAAGCTATTCAGCTAAGCATGCATGAACACACACACACACACAGAAACACACACACACAATGTTATTACATGGTGTAGTAAAAAGCTCATAGCAAAAATAATTAACTGAGCAACCAACCACGATGCAGAATTACTCACTGGATTGAAATCTAGATTCAACACATTGTTCCTTCAATACTTTCAGTAAAGACATAGAAACTGAGAGGCAAAGGATAACAATTAAGTAAATGGTGTGTGGCAGTGGTGGTGCATCATTTAATCCCAGTACTCAAGAGACAGAGGCAAGCAGATCTCTATGAGCTTGAGGGCAGCCTGGTCTGCAAGAGCTACTTTCAGGATAGGATCCAAATCTACAGAGAAACCCTGTCTCAGTAAACCAAAAAGGTAAAATAAAATAAATAAAATAAATGAATTTGAAAATCTGGCATAAATATTATAATAATGAATACAGGCTAACTGAAACTCAGGAAGATATAATAGGGCCATCAAAATTGTTTAATATATAAGGACTCTTGACCCAAAGCCTGATCATTTGAATTTGAGCCCTTGTATCTATAACATGGAAAGATAGAACCATTTCCCAGTGTTGTTCTCAAAAAGACCTTCTCATATGTGTCTAGGCACTCATGCCCTTGTAATTAAATCTAACAAAAATTTTAAATTATATAACTAATGTAGTTATACTTAACAAACCTTAAAACTGTATAAAATAACTTTAAAGGATATAAAGAATGATAAATGTTCATAAGAGCAAACTGCACTTTTATTAACTGACCACCAAGACCCAAATAATTACACCCAAAAAGTATTTTAAGTGTAACACTGTTAGTCAAATGGCTCAGGGCTATTCCTAACTAGCTCTTACATCTTAAATTAACCCATTTCTATTATTTTATATTTTACCACAGGCTCATGGTTTGTTACTCTTGTTTCTTGGGTAGCTACATGGACTCTCTCTGACTCGGCCTTCTTTCTTCTTCTATCTCTGCTTGGGTTTCCCACCTTGCTATATTGTACCCTGCCATAAATCAAAGAAGATTCTCTATTGATTAATAGTAATAAAACATATTCACAGCATACAGAGGGGAATCCCACATCAAATGTCTCAATTAAAACAAGCAATAATACTCAAAAAAATCAGTGCCTTATTTCCTCCAGTACATAAAAACTAAATTGAAAATTAAATATGTATGAATGAGTGTATGTTTACATGTGTGTTCTAAGGTTCTGAAACTGGAAAGGAGACCATGAGGAGGGATGATATAACTTTAAGGTGAACCAAAAATCAGGAGATCAATCCTGATCAAACAAGAGAACAGGGTAAAGTGGTATAGGTGTACTGGAGGGGAGATGGGGAGAGAAACAAAAGAATAAAGTGATATTTATGCATAAAATACTATGATAAAAGAATTAATTAACATGCTGACACTTAAAAATAATTTAAAATTTAAGAAATGTGTCTTTAGGTTCTTCTGAATTTTATTCTACAGAAAATCAGATAAAGGAGAGTGAAAAAATCAATATCCAATTATAAGGAGTTATTAAGTCTTATATCCTTACAATTTAATTGTGTGTCAGATTTACTACAGAGATGGGAAGAGGTCATCAAGTTCACTGGGACAGAAGTCACAGGCAACTGTTCTCTGCTTAACATGGGTGCTGGGAATCAAACTCTGCTCCTTTCAGAAAAGCAAATATTCTTAGATACTATTATTAATAGATCAAAAATTGTTATTTACCATAAATATAATAGATTTAAAAAAGCTTAATCAAAAGACAAATCACTGAATTGAATATACTTTTTAAAACTGAAAACAGATAGTTCTCTCATATAATAGGTCCAGACCATAGTTTCCTTTCCTGTCACATCTCCCAGCATTCCTACCAACTTCCACTTCCCCTCCTATCCACTCTGCCTCAGTTTCTTCTTCATGAAAGAGCAGCTCACCAAGAGACCACAGCCAAATAGGACAGAGCAAGATACAATAAAGCAAGGCCAAAGTCCTCCTGCTGAGAGAGGACAAGACTTTTAAGAAAACTGGTTAAAACAGGAAAAATTATGCACAGATTTAGTAAAAAGCTAATAAATAGAATTAAGTTTTAACACATGGCCAAAACCATTAAAGATATATAGAGAAACACAAAGTATTAAGAATTGATTCTATCTCTTGTTCTGACAGGGATAATATACAGCAATAGAATGTATTAATATTCTTATAGGAAATATAGATTCACTTCCTAATATTTATGTCTATATAGATCTTCATGAAAGCAATAATTGAACATTTGTACTAATTGTTCAGAAAGTTTATAAAAATAAAACATTAAAACATTTTCATATTAATGGATATGTTTCAAAATTCTAAAAGCAAACAAGTAATGTTTAAAAATAGATTAAACTAAAACCATTAAATTTTCTACATATTTTCTGTATCACAATATTTAACATTTTCCTATTAAACCAGAATATTTTAAATTTAATATTTAATAGAGAACAGCAATGTTCATAGAATTTGTTTCATTTGAACTCAGTTTCTTGTTTTTGCAATCTAGGAAAAGGTACTTTTTTGAGGATTTGCTTTCCAAAACTGACTTTCACCCCACTACACAGTTTGAAAAGTCATCCAAGATTTGTGGGACATTTTCCAAAGTTTATAATATATATGATTGGAATGTGAGACTACCAGAAAGAGAATAAAACAGAATGTTGGAAACAATGGTCAGGAGTTGTGGAACATGAATGACAGATACCAAATTCAGGTCTAAGGAATTGAGAAGCAAAATAACTAAGTAGGAAAAAGTAATAGAACATATAAGGATTAACAGAAAAATAAAGAAGAAAAAGGGAAGTAATGATACAAACCAAAAACATTATCTTGTGCTAGAAGCTAATAAAGATTGTTTACAGGTAAGTAAGTCCAGTCATTATATGTGCTGAATGTGAGACTTGTAAAAAATGCAGTTAGCTTTCGCTCTCAGCAGTAATGAGATAAATTACCTCCCCATAAATACATATCACACACACACACATACACACACATGCGCATAGACACACACGCGCGCACACACACACAACTGAAATCATTTCTCTTTTGTTTTCTAGTTGTTTGATTTTTTTTGTTAGAACTTTCACTCTATACAGCTATTAGTACTGATCAGCACAGGATTTGTAAGGATGACTGAGCAGTGTGAGCCTCTTTCCAACAGATTGTTGGCAATTCCTTTGTGTAAGAATATCTGATGATTTGCTGGTATCTGTAGTGTAATATACAGACAACTACGAAAAAAAATATATAAATTGTTATGATGTGGGAATACCCTCTATATGCTATAGATATCATTGGTTAATAAAGAAACTGTTTTGGGCCTTCGTAGAACTGAATTGTGGTAGGTGGAGAAAACTAAACTGAATGCTGGGAGAAAAAAGGTGGAGTCAGGGGAGAAGCCTTGGAGATGCCACAAGAGACAGATGCTAAAACCGTGGCAGATGCCCACAACTATCAAGGTAAAAAATAAAATAATGGAGATGGGTTAATACTAGATTTAAGAACTAGCTAGCAATATGCTTAAGTAATTGGCCAAGCAATGATTTAATTAATACCATTTCTGTGTGGTTATTTTGGGAGACTGGGCAGCTGGGAAACAAGCAAGCAGCTTTTGCACTACACTGTTACAGTGAAAAAGCAAAATGGTGCGCACTAACATTTGCAGAGATATATAATGTGGTCATATTATGTAGTGAATAGGGAGAGCCTGCTTTTCATCCTGCCCAGGTCTAACACAGCTAGCTTAACACCCAAAATAACAACACATAAACTGTAGTCATTTAAACACTGCCTGGCCTAGTATCTCCAGTCCCTTATTGGCTAAGTATCACATATTGATCTAACCCATTTCTAATATCTGTATTACCACTTGACTGTGGCTTAGCACGAGTTTAACCAGTGTCCATCTCAGAGAGGAGAGCCATGGTGTCCGCCTAACTCTGCTTTCTTCCTCCCAGAATTTGGTTCTGTCTACTCCACCCACCTAAGGGCTGTCTTATCAAAAGGCCAAGGCAGCTTCATTATTTAATCAATGAAAGTAACACATATACAGAAGGCCCACCTACATCATTTCCCCTTTTTCTGTTTAAACAAAAAAGAAAGGCTTTAACTTTAACATAGTAAAATTACAT
>LOEQ01000741.1:215040-225447 GCA_001685075.1 Bramus lutescens | reverse complement strand
GAATCTATAGATTGCTTTTTGTAAAATTGCCATTTTTACTATGTTGATCCTCCCTATCCAAGATCAAGGGAGATCCTTCCATTTTCTGGTATCCTCTTTAATTTCTTTCTTCAATGACTTAAAGTTCTTGTCAAATAGATCTTTCACTTCCTTGGTCAGAGTTATCCCAATATATTTTATGCTGTTTGTGGCTATCATGAAAGGTGATGTTATGCTGTCTTATTGCTATTGCCAGAACTTCAAGCACTATCTTGAAGAGGTATGGAGAGAGTGAACAGATCTTAGTGGAATGGCTTTGAGAGATTCATCCCAGAAAGTCAGGGCTGGTTCAACATACAAAAATCTATCAATGTAATCCATCATATAAATAAGCTGAAGGAAAAAACATATGATCATTTCATTAGATGCTAAAAAAGCAATTGATAAAATTCAACACCCCTTTATGATAAAGGTATTGGAGAGATTAGGGATACAAGGTTCATTAATAAATATAATAAAAGCAATATGCAGAAAGCTGACAGCTATCATTATATTAAATGGAGAGAAACTCAAATTTCTCAAAGAACTAGAAAGAAAATAATCAGATATGTTGTATATATGTAATTTAAAATGTCTAATTTTTATATCTAACAAATCCAGAATTATAATGAATGAAGGACTTCTTGAAATATCTTAACACTATTTTAATCAAGTATTATTCACTATTGAGTACCTTTGAAATTAAAACAAAAGCAACTGGGTTTGTTATTCAGGTTAAAAATTATATTTCTAAATAGTGATGACTAGAATAGGGGCTGTAAGAAAAATGATCCTGTATGTAATGAAAGTAGGTCATGGAGAATCATGTCAGAATCATGGCAAGTTTTGACTGTATTCTATAATGGAACAATGCTATTAGAAAAAGAAGGTATTATCAAGATAACACATTGATATTTCTAATGTGAACTTCAGGGCATTGATAGTCGATCGCTACATGGTTCAGAATACTTCTTAATGGACTGGAAGAAGTAAAATGTGGTGACCAATGTAATTTACTGCACTACACATACACACACACACACACACACACACACACACACAATGCTAATTTTTCAAGTGAATGTGAGAGCATTCTATATTTGCCATTTCTAAAATACACCTCAGTCATTTTTAATATTTCTTTGAATATGTATTTCATTTTTAAATAATGTACTTTAACTATACCCCCAGATGTAAAAAGCTGTAACTAAGCACATGGATCAAAATCTGATAAATAAACTTATATTTCATTAAGAAAGGCGTCATTATACTGATTAATTTTAAGTTGCACTAATTTGGGGAGAGAGAAAAAGAGCAGAAAGCAGTTTTTTTTAGCTTTCTGGCTTATGGAAACATATATCATAGCAATATTTAAAATTACTTCATGAAATTTTTATATGACTCATTCCAGGTAAACCATCCTTTAATCCTTTACTCAATTTAATACAATTATTTCATTCTTTCTAAACCTTCTTGCTGTCTCATTTCTTAATCTCTTGGTCAAATGTCTAATGAATAATTTCAATGTTTAGGCATCCCTCTTAGTAGTAAAAATAGAATAACATAGTTTGGTGTAGGAGTTCCTTCTGTTTGTATGTTGCTTTCATTGGTTAATGAATAAAGAAACTGCAACTGCCTTGGCCTTTTGACAGGGAATAACTTAGGTAGGTGGGAAAGACAGAACTGAATGTTGGGAGGAAGAAAGCAGAATCAAGAAAAGCCGTGGATAACACATCTGATTATTTTCTTTCTAGTTTAGCCTGAAAGTGCTTTATTATAATGAGAAGACCAGCAGCATCATTTGTGTGTAGCTTCCTGTAAACCGAAAACTCCCTGGGCCAGGATTATTGTCTCTCCTACCATCAAAAAGAATAGACCGTCATATAAATCATACTCTTTTCCACTTCTTTTTGTAACTATGATTACATCATGGGATTGTTATGTTTATTTCAGTAGACCTCTGTCTTTATCTTTTCTCTCTTCTACTTGGACTGGAGATGGACGTCGGTTAGAATCTACGGTAAGCCACTGCCACATGGTGATACACAGATTAATGGAGAAGTATTAAACTAATACGTAAGAGTTAGCCAATATGAAGTTAGAGCCAATGAATGGCCAAATAGTTTCTGTGTGGTTATTTCAGGTGTAAGCTAGCCCGGCAGCCAGGACAAACAAGCGGCCCTGTCTCCCAAAAACAATAGTTTTCAGAATATGCATAACAGAATCCTACCTCTGTGAAGTTACATTTCAATGGAAAAACTCAACAAAGAAATCTTTGGAAACGATTTCTCTAATCCTTTGAGGATATGCAAGCACCTTTTTTCTCCTCCTCATTTACTGTTATACACCGGTGTCCCTGTCAGAGTCACATATATTATGCTTATTTAAGTGTTCATGCTGATAATAATAAATTAGATCAGTTTCTTAAAGTGTAAAATCTTGACTTTTGTTATCCACTTGTTGCTACTGCAGACAGAGTAATGATGTTTGTCTCCAGTCCTGCTAGTCTGATTTTGTTCACTTGAACACACATGGTAAATGGAGAAAGACTGACTGTAAATATGTTGTCCTTTGATCACCATAGGCACACTATGACATGAGTGTACCTACACACATACAACCACCACCAAATAAATATACAGACAGGCAGACAGATGGATATTGATTGATAGAAAAATATATAAATGTGGCTGGTAGAAATATCAATTGTAGAAATATTAGCAACTATTTCTTTAGAAACAATCCAGATGAGAAAACATTACAAATAAAATACATTGAATTCTGTTCAAGGGGGAAATTAAGTCTCTTTAAAATTCAGAAACTGACAATTAAGGAAAATGGAAATGTAAAGTCTGTGTGAAACTTATGGTCTCTTGGAAAGTACTTTAATGTTTTCAGTTGGTAGGTAGGCTGTTATATTAGCATGTAATCTTTGTCTCACACAACATGGAAGGTGAAGACTAACTGTCAAGGCTGTAGTCTGACTTCCACAAGCATTCTGTGACATAGATATGTCTATATATAGACACAGAATTACAACTGATTGTTATTGAAACTGGAAACAAACATTAAGGTACTAAAATATCAAAGGTAAACTACTTCTAAGTTATACAAACAGATAAAATCAGTTATTTTAGTTACATATCTTTCTACAGGTAGAAAATGTCATAAGAGATGTTACAATAGTGAATTTTTTAGTTGATTCAGAAGCATTAATGTGGCTACCTTTGGCAATATTTTCTTCTGGAGAGCTTTTATTCCTTCCCCCACATCTGTTTCACTTTAAGTGCTTAAATATTCTGCAAATGAATATTCTAATGATAAGGCTGTATTCCACAGTCATTGCTGTATAGATAGATTTGTTTCCCTATACAAATATCTAATACATCTTTGCACGACATTATCATTATCTATCAAATAGTTTGAAATTTACCTGCTGAAGTCAACATCGTAAAACTAAATTTTAACACAAGAGAATGAAGAGAACCAACGACAACTATTGTGTTAGCTTTGATCAGTTACACATTGTAATAAAGATATTGAAGGGAATTCAAATCTAACTTAATTTGAGGATAGCCGCAGGCGTTCTGTGTTTGTATTTCTTATAACTTTGCAGAGACTGTTGAAAGTTCAATGAGGTGTGCCTCCCAGCAAAGACTAACCTCAGAATAAAAGCCACAAGAAGTCTTAGGAGGCTGAGCCTGTTTAGACTAAAAAAAGAGTGCAGATTCAGATTCCACTGTCCTTAAGACTCACAGTAAAACTTTTTGAAAACTACATTAAAGGAAGGAATTCTTCTTCACTGGTGTGGTTTGTAAAAATGATTACTTATTATTCTAGATAGAAAAATCAAGAATTAGCGAGGAAAAGAAGGCTGGTGGTAGTTAAAATGGATCAAATTTCATACAGCATCTAATGTCATTTTTAACAGGGTAGATTTTTCTTTGACTAGAACTGCAAATATTTTTTATTTTTGAGAGCGTAGCCCCAGTGTGTGTACCCTCCAAACTTTATATTGAGCCTCACTAAGTCCCAATGATCTGAATTTCATTTAATAACTAAAAAAGAATATTTGGATAAATGAACAAAAACAATATACATCATTTTTTTTTATCAGGATTGATAACATCAAGTAACTTCTTTAAGAAAAATTATACATGTAGAGTAAAAACAATAAGTCATGTTATCATGACAATTGTACAGACAATGAAGATTACATTTTAGTCCAAAATTGGAAGAATTAAAATTGTAAACCCCTCAGCTCTAAAATTATATTTAGAATTTTTATTCCATTTTATATTTTAAATATCAAATTTTTATGATTGAAGATGAAGGTAGATTTTTTTTACTATTAAGAACATGGACATGACCTTACATCTCAACTTAATGCTTATGAAAATATTAAATATAAACAAATCATATAAATGCTTATTTATAGTCATCAGAATTGAAGAGATTGACTTTTGATACTATTTATAACTAAATTAAACATATAATAGAAAAAAATACATATTTTTCAGAGTTCATAGAGCACACTTCATTTATGATAAATGCAATTGTAGCTTGATGAACTTTATCTTGTGCTAATTTTTACTTTCTTGTTAAATTTTTTAGTATACTTTTTATTTTAGTGTGTGTTTTCCTGTTTGCATGTATATGCACATGTGTGTGTGTATGTGTGTATTCGCATATGCTGCACTATATATATGGAATTAAGAGTAGAAATTGCACTCATCAATTCTCACCTTCTGTCACATGTCAAATTAACGATATTCACTGGAAGGTAATTCAGATTTATAATCCTGTTCTCAGTTCTAGACTCAAACATGAAGAGTTAATAATATAGAAATATCCTTTCCTACAAAACAAGCAGGAGCAGTTAGTGTTCAGCAGATTTAGTGTTTAATTTCACCCATATTTTCACATTTCATGTGTATAAACACTTAGGACTTTCACACTTATTTCTGGGAGCATCCATGGTATTTAATTTCACTCATATTTTCACATTTCATGTGTATAAACACTTAGGACCTTTCTGCTTATTTCTGGAAGCATCCATCAGACTGAAGGTTTTTGACATTTGCAGAAATCATAACTATTGCAGATTTGTCTTGTGCTAGTCACTATTTGTGTTTTTAAAGTAATATTAATAAAATAAATCTACAAATCACCCAAAATCCTATGTAAAGTCACATATGCTTATAGAAACCAATATTTCATATGATATTCATAAAATTAAAGGTATAAAATATGAAAAAGGAACATTAAAGGGTCTAAGGGCTGACGTGTCCTTGCAACTTGACAAAATTTAGGTACATTCTCAAGAAAACATTTTTTTTTCCTTTCAGCATCAACCCATTTATGATCCAATTTATTTTTGAAATAGGCCTCAGGGGCAGTGTGGTGGTGGCTGTAATGGGGAATATCTCTCTGGCCACTCAAGGAAATTGCTATGGACTTTTAATCTTATTTTGATTAAGTTCTGTGTAGATTGTGTCTGCCAGTCTGGCAATAAGATTACTGGTTCTGAGATCTCTTGGCTGCTATTGGACTGAGATTCAATTTTTTCTAACTTTTTCAAGGTTAAATTGAAACAATATTATCCATTCTTTGTAAGCAGTATATATTTAGGTTTTAAATTGTTCTAGAAACTGCAATGTTAATAAAAATTTCAAATTTTACAAGTCACAAGCATATGGAAGCCAATTTTTGTAAAATCAGTTTTATATATAAATGCAAAGAACAGAAAATCTTTTAGGCAAATTCAGCCTATTTTCATATACTTGACATTTCCAATGAGTAGTCTTGTAAAGAAGCAAAATAAGGTTTAAAAATCAATAATGGAAAAGAATAGTTTATTATAGAAAAACTAATGAACAGTGTGAAGCTTTATTTATTTTCTATCTTTTTTATTTTGATTTTTTTTCCGTAGACATCCAATAATGCAATGAATCACTTTCTGTTTTGGCATCACAAAGATAACAAAATGAAATTTCAGCCTTTTTTAAAATTTTTGATTAACCATCAATAATTGCATATTCATCAATCTATAAGTTCTTCCACTCCTTAAAGTAAAACCGTGCTATTATACTAGATTTTATTGACTGTTAAAACAAAGTTTATCCTCAGGAATTTAAACTTCTCATTATGATTCTTGACTGCAGTTGACATGAATTCCAGGCCAGCCAGGTATTTATCAAGGCATGTTCTGTACAAGTAAAACAGCAGCAACAACACAAGATAAGCTTCTTGGCCCATCTTGTAGGAACTTTGACTTTTGGGTTCAAGGCTTCCATCTGGCCTGTCAGTGTATAATCTTGTCATCATTTCAGAGACATGATGTGACATGAGCTTGAAGGAAAGTCAGGAATCCTGATGGTCAGAGCTATCAGCCTCTGCCTGGTACATATCATCCGGTTATCATTCCAGGAGTCGTAACAGTGTGCTCTGGATTTATTGCACTGTCATATGAGAGCACCTGTGTGGAACTGCCAGGCAACACTGTTCTGACTGTCTGGTTCGTAATTCAGTGCCTGTCAGTGGAATACAGTGTGGTGGGAAGGAGTACTTCAGACAGTCCTCCAAGTGCAGGGACTGTGTTATTTTCTGGGAAGTAAAATCACATACAGTCTACCCTTGTCCACGGTATGCTTGATGGTTGAGAGCAGTGTATAACACTGCAAGAAAAGTTAATTCAGATGCCAACTTTTCCACTAGACATTCCATATTCAATATTTTATGTGACTGTAGCTTGTGTTTCAATAACTTTATAGAAATCTAAATGAAAATCGATAAGTTTTTAAGTTTAAATAGGTTTTAAAGTAATATCGTGAATATTTTTACAAAAAGCAGAAAATAAATGATTTCAGGATTTCATCCTCTAATAATCATGAGCTTTTCTACATCAATTATTTTCTTCATAAAATCTCTGTTCAAATTATTTCTAAAGCCGATTACTTCTAAGGAAATATATTAACACTTAGCTTAATCTTAACTGATTAAGATCTGTCATTTCACAAAGACTGTAAGAAAGGGAAGGGATTTCTAGTTTTACTCACGAGGTATTTGTGAACTTAAATTTGAAAGTGTGTTTCTACAATATTTTAAAACATATTCCAAATTGAGTTATATATAACTTTAAAGATATGTGGTATCATCACTACAAGCTTATTATACTACTTAAATATTTCAAAAGATATGAACATTTACAAATTTAAATGAAGCTCATTTATCCTAAACTTAAATCTTAAAAGGGGATTTCTGCATTAGGAATTGGTTGAACTCTTTCATAATACATTCTGTGGTTTTTCTTTGGCTTGGTGTTTCTCACTTTATTTTGTGGAAGATTAAAAAGACAAGGAGGCAGCGACCTTTTTAAGTCATATTTCAAAAAACACTGTATAATATTATTTGCTTTAAATTTAAATCCAATTTTACATAATAGACATTATATTTTCTATACACATTATTGCATGCATAATATTTTTGTTTTGCTTAATTTTTCAGTTTTCCCTTTTATGTATTATGGCTTTGAAATGTCAAGTTTGCTGATGGTATGTCTTTTCTTTTAAGTGGTATCCTTAACACAGTAATGGGTTTCACACAGAATTTTTTAGACAAAATGTACTTAGACCATATTCACTGAAGTCCTTCCCAGTCATTTCTTCCTTTTTGCTCGCTCTTTCCATTATTCCCATCATTCTTGGTCTTTCTTCTACCTTCAAGCCTTTAAAACTTGCACACACACACACACACACACATATGTGAGAGAGAATCTCTTTTTCTTTGTGTGTGAGAGAGAATCTCTTTTTCTTTGTGTGACTTATTTGTTTTAATTTGATCACCCGAAGTTTCATGATTTCTCTGCTATTGATCGGAATTCATTTTGATTACTGAATAAAATTGCACTAGATATACATCCCCTATATTCCTGTAGTTTTCATCATCTGTCTGACATCTAGGTTGGCTCTATAGCTTGACTATTGTTACTAATACGTCACTAAATATTGATGTACACATGACTTGTGAATTGAGAATTAAACTCTTTACACAATGACATTGTGCATCTTCCTACAGCTTATTTTATATTGAACCCTTGAATTTTTCACTAAAATATTGTTATATTACTTCCTCCTTCAATGCTCCTTCCCTAGTATCTGTCTCTTACTGTTTGACTATTTTCTATGTGCACATATATGAATAAAGTTATAAATACAACCTGTAGAGTATGTTTAATGTTAGTTGCAGGTGTGGCATTTTGGCTTGATCACTTTGTAATAGGTAAACAATTGGGGGCTCAAACCTGAAAAAGATGAATTCTCCCTTTCTCAGCAGTTATTAATTGCATATATCTCTTCAGCTCTGATTGGGGTTCATAGATTTTTCATATGTTGGCATATCAAATATTCTTTTTCACTAATCAAGTTGTCTTTAAGAAGCCACATTTTTATGTATCATGGGTGTAACACTCCTTTCATTTCTAGAAGACATATCTTGTAGCCAACTAACTGGTCCTCTGTACCTCACAGATTTTCTTCTTCTTCTGTGATATTTCCTAATGCATAGGTATAAGGGTTCTGTTGTAGATGTATCATCTGGGCATGGGCACCACTTAATAAGATGTTTTCTGAATTTGGCCAGTTCTGGTTATCTGTTTCTGTATTTAGTGATAAAACAAACCTTAATTGGTGCAGGGTGAAAACTCCACTCATGTATAGAAGAACACAAGAAGAAGCAGTTCATATGTTCATATGTATAACACTGATTTAGGAAACTGACATTGTAAGATTCTTACAAAATTGGGCTATGACCTTTCTTGTCACAGGTGGTTGGGTAGATTTTCTGTACCAGTCATGATTTTACTTCTGTGGAGTGGGCCTTAAATACAAGTAGACTGTTCTAGGTGGTCATGGAAATATTAGGGTCACTATACACTTAGCAACCTATGAGGAAGTGGTTGCTTGACACATTTTGGAGTAATTCGTGTACATTCCTGTGGTCAAGAGCTTTGTGATATTTGCTTACTCATTCATTCCCTGCAAATCCATAGCAGTACTTACAATTCTTTTTCTGTAAAGTTTTAATGCAAACACAAAGAGTTTTAGATTTGTTTTCTCTTAAATGTGACAGGTTGACTCTCAGCCTTCTGCAGACCTACAAAGAAAGATAAAACAAGAGAAATGAACAGGAGAAACCTATATCTACCATCATATTTGTGTATGTACATTTGACTGATAGCATAAAGTTGTGCTGGATAAGTTATCTGGAGATACTTAAGTACAAAATCTCAGTTGATGTTCTCTAGATTTCTGTTTCATACTTATGGAAACAAATTTAGCAGCACAGTAAAATCTGAGTTTCTAATAAACAATAATCATAACTTGGCCAAATACCAAGAAAACTTTTTCTTTCCTTTTCTATCATTTAATATTTTTGAAGAGGTATGTCTGTCGATTACAGGGATTCATAAATTATTAAAAATGGAATAAGTCAATAGTCAAATATTCATATATTTTAGAAATATCTCAGAGTAATATTAAAATTTTCCAAACTTACAATAAAATAGCCAATAGAGAGGAAGTCAAATAATAGTTTTAAACTAGTTCTGTGGAAGAATGAAGGCATAAATTCATATGATCACTACTTAGGTGTCTTTAGAGACGTTTTCTTCCTACCTTCTTTCTTTGTTCCTTCCTTCCTTCCCTCCTTCATTTTCTTTGTTCCTTTCTTTTTTCTTTCTCTTTATTTCTTTTTTCCTCCTTTCTTTCTTTCCTCCTTTCCTCCTTTCTTTCTTTCTTTCTTTCTTTCTTTCTTTCTTTCTTTCTNNCTTTCTTTCTTTCTTTCTTTCTTTCTTTCTTTCTTTCTTTCTTTCTTTCATGCCCACACATGTTGTTTATGGGATGAACAATGAGAGATTTATTTAATGTAAAAATAGAAATAGAACATCATGGAAAATAAATTCAGAAAGTATACTATAGGAACAGTCATTTATTTCTTCAATAAATGAATTTACTGCATATAGGTTTTTGAAAAACGGTTTAATTTTGTGATTAATTGTTGTGGGACAATATTTTTGTATACTATGAAAATGTGTTTTTGCTAAAGCACTTTTTGGTTCACTTAAACTTTGTTAAGCCTTTATTTGAAGAATTAATATCTAGGCAAGAAAACATAGGCAGGAATTCCAGGCAGAGACAAGAGCTCTGAGAACAAGAGAGGCAGAATTAGCCAGCACAAAGTTCAATGTTCAGTGTGGAGGAGAGGTAACAAGTCATATGGCAGAATGCAGATTAATATAAACAGATTAATTTAAGTCATAAGAAATAATTATGAGCAAAATTAATCTAAGACCAACCATTCATAATTAATAAGAAGTCTCCATGTCATTTT
>LOEQ01000741.1:187321-203441 GCA_001685075.1 Bramus lutescens | reverse complement strand
ACACACACACATATACACGCATACATACTCATCAATGCATTTAGTCATTTTACTTCTGGATAAAAACAGCAAAACCTCCTATTTGAGACTGACAACAGATTTTACATTTTTATTAATATATGTTTGGATTTTTGAATATTTTAGAGATAATTTTAAAAATTTAAGCTATATTCTTATGCCACAGACGGAATCATTTTCATTCAGCTTAGTAGGGTAAGCATTCTGATTCCTCTTACTACGTTACTCTGGAAGTATTCTGAAAAGAGTGAGGGGACCTTAGTAACTGATGTACATGAACACAATCTCTTTTGCCTGAAGCTCTTCATCTCTGTTATATTCTTTTCTGTATAGTTGCCCAGACTATCATGCCAGGGCCAGAAATGTAACAAAGAGAAGAAGGCGAAGTTTATTGCTTTGTTTCCTCCATCTACATCTTAGCTTTGATGAACATGGGGGGACTTTTTGTCTTTCAGGACATGTGTTTGTGCATATCCATTATGGCAGCTGGTAACCCTGTAAAATGACTATTAGAAACACTATGACTGCTATGAAGAATAATTTTCTTAGAAGAGATTTTGATTCAAATACAATGGACTTTAGTCAACCTAAATTAAATGTAGATTCATTCAACTATTTCTTAACTAGATCCTAAAACTTTATAGTAAATTAAAGAAGAAAGATAAATAATGTGGGTGAAAGTTTATTTTCCAGAGATTGAAGTTAGTAGTGTTACGATAGCTTTCATTTATACCCATTTAGGGAAACTGAAAATGAGCATATATATCATTATAGAGCTCAAAAAAATTCACTTCAATTCTATAGCTAGAAGCCTTTGCAAATATATCTTCAAAGTCATGTGATATTACCAACAAATCTATAGTTGAAATTCACTGCAATGTGTTCTTATGTATACACATATTTATACACACATACAGAGGGTCCAGCCTTCGGCAGGTCAGAGAAATTCAAACAAAAGTACAGTGTCAGTGAGAAACATATGCAGAGTACTTTACAAGGGATGAAAGCTTCCTCTTTACTTTTATTATACTTTCTGTCTTTGTTCTGCTCTATTCTTTTATTTTGTTTTGTTGTGTTCTTCTACTATGATTTTTTTTTCCTTTTACTTCCCTGATGACTTCTTTCTACATTACTTTCTGATGTCTTTCTTCTACTTTACTTCCTGATGTATTCCTTCTACTCTACTTTCTGATGACATCTTTCTACACTTCTCCCTGATAACTTCCTTCTATACTACTTCTTGATAACTTCTTTCTACACTACTTTCTGATGACCTTCTTCTGCCATCTTTCCTGCTACACTATTCTTTTTACATTATTTTCTTCTATATCTTTCCTTCTAAATCTTTCCTGGTGATTTCCTTCTCTTCTTTATTTTTTATCTTACAGTACATATATCCCAGCTTCATCTTTCTAGCAATATAAAAATTTAATATGAATGCATTCTATTTTTTGAGAGAATGATTACAATAAATACAGATAAAGCATGTTTTCAATATCACTTACCAGAATACACATTTTACATATTACAGGTGAAAGACAAATTAATACCAAGAACTCACATACCATTAAACATTAATCCTTTAGAGTTCTCATAGATCAAGAGACATTTAGCCACAACTGCTCACAGAGGCAGTAATTGTTATAATTGCCAGAAAATCAGGTAACTAGTTCCACTTTTCATATATTAAAGCTCTGTCCAACTACTTTAACTAGCCACCCAATTCTTTGTTTTCTAGTTACATGAAAGAAATTGTCTAAAGCTTTGTTTTAGCTATGATGCACACTGGAAAACATGAATACATTTCTCAATATCAAAAATAACTTTAACTACTAGGACTCAATTGTTTTTCTCTAATCATTAAACTAAACCATAGTCAAGATGTCTCCTCAGGAGAAACTTATGAGTCCTAGCTGTGTGACACTTTTCTGTTATTGTTTCCTTTCTCTGCAGCCTATGTTTTATTAGGGGTTGGGGCAATACCATATCTTGCCTTTACCCATATTGATTTTACCACTAAATTAATTTTATCATAATTAAATTCTATATTTATTAAAAACCTTTAATCATCAGAATTCTGTTTAAATTAACACTATTATTGTTTAACAATAAAACCATTACTTAAATTAAACAGTACAGATTAGGAACAAATCACTTTCATAATAATCCACAGGTAAAAATTTCCAACATAATGGGATATGTCCATGAAATAATAACACAACATTGAAGGTAGTGAGGATCCTTTCACATCCATTTATACCAAGAGATACAAGAGAAAATTGGCAGTGGCAAACATGTTAAGGCACACATAGTGTCAAGAGACATTCTGGAGCCTGAAGCCCTTGGTGTTTGCTTATACAAGTCTCACCTATCAGTGTCTTGCATTCTGGTCTTCCAGTCCCTAAATGTAAATGCTACTTGCTGCTCTTCTCACTTGGCAAAAGTCATGAGCACCTACATAAATATAAATACATATAATACATATTTGTAGAGTATATTTTACTACATATGCACAATCAAAATGAAAATGGTACAACATTGATGACATATAGCAAATATCAGAGGATTTTGAACTATAACAGCAACTTCATCAGTTTCCTTAATTCGTATCTCTAGCATTTAACATCAATTTAACTATGCTCAACTTCACCTGCTGATGCATGTTTGCATGTTAAACTATTATGTAGATTTCTAATTTCCTTAATTATGTTACAGCAGCAACTGGATGCTAAATGTTTGGTATATTCCAAAATATGAAAATAACAAAATATTTTATTGTAGAAAAAGACAAAAAGTAGAAAAAATACTTTATTCCAGATATTTTTTCCAACACTCATATTTTGTTCCTCTGAAAAAACAGTATGTGTCCTTAAACCACTGAGTCAATTCTGCTCCCAACAGATAAGGTCATTACTAGTGTTATTGAACATTAAAAGTTCATTGGTGAAATATTCAAAAAATTTAGATTGTATATTATTTAAATTTAAATTAGTATATAAAAGGAAATATTTACTACTCAACACATTTCTTGTTAATGAAAATAAGAAAAGTGAACCTGGTATGGAAGTGTAATGCACTCTAGAATTCCATGAGTTCAGGTTATTAAATCAGAAAAATTTAGAATTCAAGCACAGCCTAGCCTATTTGGAATAATTTGTCTGAATAAGAACCATAAAAATAAAGAATATAAATATTAACATGGAAAATACTAAAAGGTTCAGGAGACATTCTTTGTCTTTTCACACAAATAAAAATCTTCCACACTATAATAAGATCAATTATGTTCACATAATAAAGATCTATCCCAAGAGAGTAACTGAAGAAATACACAAAATATTCAGTTACTCACACAATCATTTGAGAGACACAACCAAATCCACAGAAAATTTCAATTACCACTCTACACATCAAAGTCAATTTATTGCTAGTACTAGCATAAGGTGCATAGTTATTGCTTACAAAGAGGAAAAACCTTTTTGCAGTCCCACAATGAAATCATTATCAGAATAGTTTCAAACTTTATACTTGCCCATTCTTTAAAGAGTGTTATTAAAGAAACAACAGATGAATCTAAAATGACTGAAAGGCACTGAAGGAATAGCTAAACATCCATAGTCATCAAGAAAAAAATGCAAATCAAACAACTCTGATATTCTATCTTTCACCTGTAATAATGGCCAATATCAAAAACACTGATGACAGCTTACCCTGGAAAGGTCATAGCATAACAGGAACACTCCTCCATTGCCTGTGGAAGTGCAAACTCGTCCAGCTACTTTAGATATCACTGTGGCAATTTCTCAGAAAATTAGGAAATAATCTACCTCAAGACCCAGCAATACCACTTCTGGGAGAATATGCAAAAGAACCTCATTCATACCACAAGGGCAGCAGGAAAAAACTAATGGTGCCTTGAAATTTGCAGGCAAATGGATGGATCTAAAAGTCACCATATTGAATTATGTAACCCAGACCCAGAAAGCTAACTAAATATAATATGTGCTCACTCATAAGTCAATTTTATACACAAACTTAATAAAGTCCAGCCTATAATTCACAACCCCAAAGAACCTACACAACAAAAAGATCATAAAAAGGCATACATGGATCTAATATACATTGGAAGTAGAAAAAGACAAGATCTCCTGAGTAAATTGGGAGCATAGGAATCATGGGTGTGGGCAGAGTGGAGAGGGGAGGAAGGAAAGGGAATAGAGTAAAAAATTATCACTCAATAAAAACAATAAAAATTTGAGCTCTATGCCTCTAGTGTTTTGAAAAATGAAAATGTTTAATATTCAATTTAAAAAATAGGAAAAAGGGCCTTGGAGACATGGTGCAAGTTCAAACACATCTGTGTCCCTGTGCGTGTGTGTGTGTTTGTGTGTATACACAAAACAGTGATACAATTGAAATAAAAATTATTTATTTACAGTAGCTTAGCTGAGAATTCCCTGGCTAGATACAACAGTATTTGTATTTACTTAGTACACTTACCTCATGGCATGCAAATTTTGTCTTAGTATAATTTCAACTTATTTTCTCCTCTTCTTCAATCTTCTATAAAGATATTCAGATTTATCCATTTTTAAGTCACATTTCATGATGAAATTTCTGTTCCATGTATATATGTATGATAACTTGATTCATATTTTAATTTATAATTTGGCCAGCACCCAGACAGTCCTGCCTGCAGCCCACTGCTGCAACCTCTCCAACAATCTTTTTTTTTTCCCCACCTCATAATCTCTGTAGTGTCATAGTTGACTGCTGGCAAGTGCTTTAGGTTCATTGATATTTTGCCCACCAAAACCTCTCTCCGTGTATGGAATCACTTTAAGTGCCATTAATATTTGCCCATAAATTATCAAGAAAAGCATATTTGTTGTTATCTGAATAGGCAACCACCAAAATGAGACAACTTGCTGCCTCTGGTCACATCTCTCTGCCAATCATGTCTCTCTGCCATGCAGCTGCAATTGTGACACTGGCTCTACAATAAGGATTATTACATTTACAACAATTTACTGAGATTTCCTAATGGAAGATATTAAACTAATAAATTTTAAGTTTTATGATGACAGATAATATTTTGCTTGAACTATTGATGGAATTCTGCAAAGCATATGTGATTTGTCTTACACATACATTTATTTGATTTGGGGAGTTATCTTCGTTTTCCATATTATATCCTCATGAAAATGGTTTGATAACAGAGTGAAGAATGAGTCACTTTTAGAAATGATACAGTTTTTCCAGACTAATACTGAACAGCTAATTGACAAAATAATATCTTTAAAAATGGTAAAAATTATTTGACAGACAAAATTGAATCAGTGCCAAATGTTACTGAGAAATTATCTGAAAGAATACATACTGCTGAATGTAATAACTGAAATTTGTTAAAAAGTTATGATAGGTGAAGAGATAGGGTATCTCTCCAGGAAGAAAATATGCACACCATCCAAATAATGTCCAAAAGGACACATTATCTTTCATTGACAAATTTTATACTTGGAATCATATGTACAAAATAAGGACTATAGGCTAATGACTCAATGAACACATTGGAACTATACACAGTACAGGAGATTCAGACTTTACATGAAACAGTGGCAAAAAGATTTGAAATGATTGCAGAAATTATTGGAACTGATGTTCAGTGAGAAAAGGTATAATAACAAGATTTAGCCTCACCAGTACATGTCAGAGTCAGGGATGACTTACCCAGAGTACTAGCTCCTTATCCAGTAATCCCCCGGACAAGCTATCCAGTAGTAAAAAAAAAAGTACTAAAATGTAAATGACAACCTATAGGAATGAGTGATCTAAAGGTAATTAAGCATGCAATAGTATCTTATGGCTTGCTTCACCATTTGTTACGAAAATGGTGAATATGTGGGCTTCAATCAATAAGGTTACCCCACATAATTGGCTTCAGTTAGTTTCAGTTGTCCTTGAAGATGAAACACAGCTGTTATGGAAGTGCTATTAACAAGAAGAGGCAAAAAATTTAGAACAACAGGGAATAAGAAAAGGATTTGAGGCTTCCCAAGATCAAATTCTTGGTGAGAGCTATTACATAATTCCAAAAGACCAGGCTCTATATGATAAACCCACCTGTTCCTATGCCACACAGCAGCCATAAATGCTTGGGACAGGATTCAAGATCTAAGAAAATGGTTGAATCATATAACAGGGTTAAACAGGGCCAGAAAGAACCCTTTAGGGACATTTTACAAAGATTAAGTAAGACTGTATAAATAGGAGTAAAAGACCAAGAAGCTAGATGAGTACTTACAGAATCTCTGACTTATGAAAACGCCAACTTAGTATACAAAAAGATACTTGAGCCTTTAAAAGTCAGATCAGAACCAATGGATGAATAGGTCGTGCATATAATGAACTTTGAGACATTTGACTATAATACTGAGGATTTGGTAGGAGAAGCAGTTTACAGTGGTATGAAGAGTCAGTAAAATGACAAATGTTTTAATTGTGGTAGAATAGGACATTTGATAAGAGATTGTAGGCAAGGAATTCCTAGAAATAATGTCTTCTCTGGGAATGGCGAGCTTCTTACTATGTAAAAGACATGGCAAAGACTGATATAACAAATGTAGGTTGACAAGAGACAGACAAGGCAACCCAATACCACCAGGAAACTCCTTGTATGGGGACTCTCACAGGGTCCCATGTCAAATGAGTTCCAGTCATTCCCAGTCACTGTGGAGAACATGTCTCACCACAAAAATTTAAAAATCCAGTTTCTGCTGAAATAAAGAAAAAACATACTGTTCTGGATAATGGAATAGTCATGAAAGATAAATCAAAATCTCTAATAAGAAATAGAAAATGTGTATTTTGGCAGACATCTACAGATTATCAAAGACATAAAGCTAAGAGTTCATAAAAATAACATTGTAATTGAGGAATTAATGGACACAGGTGCAGATATGACTACCATTACTCCAGAATCTTGAATCCAAATTTGCTTCTTCAAAAGGTAGATGATCAATTCCAAGGAATTGGAACCCTACCTCAAGTGAAACAAAGCACAAGATGAGTTGAATGCATAGGGCCAGAAGGAGAGAAAGGATGGCTGAGGCCATATGTGACTAATATCACAGTGAATTTATGGGGGGGTTGATGCAGCAGTGGAATACCTAGATTACCATTCCTACAGTCCCAAAAACTCAAGTTACTGTTTCACAATATTCAGAAAGAGTTGTTTTGCATACTGAAACTGCAGAAGTTATACCAGATGATACAGAATTGATTTTATTATTCATACATGTTCAATATATAATCACGAATAGACTTTGCCCCATATATATATAACACACATCCAATCTCATATGGTCTGTTTAAGACATTCTGTATATTGATTCAATTTTAGGATATTTATCATATTTCATTATACATTTCTAAATCTAATCAAGATATTTATATATTGTTTACATTTTGAAACCACTTTCCTCATTTGTTGCACAGTTGTTTTAAGATTGTTTAAAATCTCTTATGAAATCTTAGTCTTTAAGTTATACAAGTATCGAATATTATAGGTCAATAGTCAGTTATGTTTGTCACACTTATATTAAGACTAATCAGGATTTTTAGATACATAGAAATTCTATTTCTCCTAGATAGGTAATCTTCATTCACTTCAAAAAATGTAGGATATGACTTAAAAAATCTTAGGGTTCTGTTGATGTGAGACACAATTACTCTTGGGCATCACTGGTCTGTTTTGATTTAAAAGATTGCTCTTGGCATCACTGTACATTAACAAGAAAAGGACAGAGAAAAAATTCCCATCACAGTGCCTAGAGAATCATGAACACTGAAGACACTCCATTAGGAGCTTGTTTTCTTCTTGGTCAAATTGGTCTTTGGGCAAGGAAATGCCCATAACTGGCAAAATGCACGCTGTGCAGATTGGACGAGCAGGATACCAGACAAAAGACTGTCAAACCTTGTCAAGACAGGATAAGACAGTTTTTAAAATTTTCTTACCTCTAAAATGGCCTGTCAGTTACTCTAGGCATTAGCCAAATTTGGTTGCTCCAATGTTGCAAATGAGATATTGGGTGATTATCCAGGCGGGCAGTTTAAGGGACTCTATCACTTTTATAATGTTAGTTTTTTTCTACGTTTTCTGGATTAGGGTTTTCAAGTCTTCCTGTTGTATGTTCACTGTGTTCTGGTGTTATGTTGTTTTTCAGATTGTTGAAGGAATTCTTGCATTGCCGCCTGCTCATCTCTTCCTACAAGTGCTCTCTGATGGATTTTCTGGTACACGATCAGGGGCCCTTTCTGGCCCGGGACCTTGCAGACAAAAAAGGCCTTGCTTACTGCCTGCAGGCTTGGTGAAACAAAGGAACTCCCACTTGGTTGCACTCACCACCTTGTCCCAGCCCCCAAACACGCTGATCTGGGGAATCTTATGACCCCGAAGATGGGAAGAGGTGCCTGGGCGCAATCTTGGATTGGATAGGAAGAGAGAGGCAGTAGCCTGGGAGAGAAGCCCCTGCAGAATGACCAGAGAGATTAGGGGGTTGAGGAATGTCTGTGCTTCCTTTTCCAGGGCTTCTGCTACTGGTCATGAACACACTCACCCCTCCAATGTATCTTCTGGTACAGGATCAGGGCCCCTTTCTGGCCAGGGATCTTGCAGACAGAAGTGAATCTAAAGTTTTATAGGTTTTGTTTTTTGTGTAGAAATGCCTACTCTTTTCATTGTTCATGTATGTTTCCATTGGTCCACAGGAATTTTCTTTCTGTAACACATAGTGTCAACTGCACAGAAATAATTTAATTACTGCTTAATGATTTCTCTCCTACCTATATACTGGAACAATCTGACAGGGCTTGTTTGGATAGGTGTGTCTGACACTTGGTATGACAAGCAGTACCAGTACAGGATAGCTAATAATACAATGACTCCCAAAAATATAATCACAACATTACTTAAAATGTCCTGAGTTTTCTGTGCTCATTTTTGTAATTTTATTGTTTCTCAAGAATAAACTTTATAGATGACAAAATTCATTCTGACATTTCAAAAAAATTGTCCAGGCCCAATTTTAGCACAGCAACACAGATGTTCAAAATATATACATAAAAATGAGAAATAATTCTTACCTGCCCTGAAAGTAAAGATGAGGTTGATAGAATACCAATGTTCTGAAACCAAACCCACATCTATAGTATTATTTAATTTTGAATGCCTGAATCTTTATTAAGTGGGTGTTCTCTTTTGCATTTAGTATTTGAGATAATTAATAAAATTACACATTTTAAGCACTGGAAAAATTTTTCTTGCAATAGTCAGTTCATATTATCCATGAAAATCATTGTAATATCTCAGACTAGAAAAATATAAGATTATTTTATAAATTTATATTCTGATACACAGTGAATTGTAGTCATGCACCACTGCATTAGAAATGGCCTTCACCAGTTCTTGGATGAGAAAGAAGGGTCCTTTGTATTGGTATGAACATGTGTAATTTCCCTATGAAGCAGATTAATTCTAAATTGGAAACAAACAAAATAGGGTTATATGTAAAATTTTTCTAAAGATGGTGAGTTTCCAGCTTAAGCACTTTCTTATAGCAAAAAACTGTCCCACTCTCTCACAGCTTAAGTAACTCCAATCATGCTTAGCTTAAAAATTAAAATATAATAGCATCACTCTTTCCCTGTCTTCTTGTCTCCTCATGCAAAACACACAATTACCACTGACTCCCTTTCAAATTAATAGATACTTTTTATTTTATTATCACACACATACACACATACACGCACATACACACACGCACACACACTCACACAGCTGGTCACTTTATACTACATAACCAATTTGGGGACAGGTTGATTCTCCCTCTCTTATTAGTTATTTGTTGTCTGTTCTTTTTTTTCAATTCCTATGGGTAGGAATTGATACCCTACCTTCAATATTAGCATTTCAATTGATATTATCATTATAGGTCATTTTAGGCAGTCATATTATTGAGATATTCAACATAAACAAGCCCTATCTCTTCTGGCCAGATTTATTTATAAAGTAGAAAATTCTTTGACCGTACTGCGCCTATTTTAGGTGTGTCTTTAAATTTGAGTATACCTTATGAATTTCAAAACCTCTTACTTTGATATTTATAATAATATCATAGTAGAAAAGACACAAAACTAAATCCAAAATAATATTTATTGAATAAGAATTATGAAAATCTAATTGTAGTAGTACTATTAATGTCAACAATAATAAATATGTATAAATGCAACCTTTTTAAAATAAAACCAAATTCCATAAAATCTAACTATTTTCATAGACAATATATTTTCTGTGACTCAAATTTTGTGATATGGTTATAATACTTGTAAAATGAATTTACAGTAATTTATATTATTTATTTTAGTTAGTAACATGACTAAATTCTTAAAGATTTCAGAGAGATAAAACATGTAGATAATCAAAGTGAATATTTATTTTAATTAGTAACAAAACTTCAAATTCTTAAAAATCTGAATCTTTGAGAGATAAAACATGTAGTTAACTCAATGCTATTGTTGACACTTTAAAGAAATTTAAATACCAGCTGTATATAACTGCTGAAGTATATGATATGTAATGTAAAACATCTCAGAGTCAAAATCAACAAACTTCATATGGGTGATTTATATAAATATCTGCCAAGCATCTTGGCCATGAGCTTTTTCAAACTCTCTCTCTCTCTCTCTCTCTCTCTNTATATTTAAGTTACAGATCATGAAATATCTCATCTGGTTATATCAGTGGGTTAAGTGGTTCAAACACTATCAAAATATGTTAGTAGTCACAGTAGGGTCAACGGATATAGTTTTCATGATGTTCTTCGTTTTTCTTAGATAGGTAAGATTTTTAGTGTGTGGATCAATTATTTACTTAGTACTTTGTGAAAATAAGTTGAAAAGATGTCCTTATTATTCACCTTATAAACTTAGGCTTATATCATTGGTAAATAGTCTCCCTGGGATGACTAAAAAGATTATGTATTAGTGATTTTGTTGCAGAGTGAAAGAGGCTAAAGGTACAGGTGAGTCTACTCTAATAACACTTGATTGTGTAGCAATTTTTGAAGTAATGATGGTAGTTATATCACAGTATATAAACAAATTTACTTATACAAGATCTGCAAATATAATAAAACAACAGGACAATCTTATTAATGAACATAATGGCAATATATTTATCTATGTATTAAGTACAGGGAAATAGAGCCCTAAAATTTAAAGTTATTTCATTGTTGTTCAAACTTAATATAAATTATAGAATTGTGCTATTTTTATATGTTTACTAAATTTGCATTTTTCTGGTTATAAATACATAAATTTAATGCTAAATAGTTAGTGGTGAATGGCTACATTGAAAGGGAATTAAGGGAAATAACAGATGTCATGACTCAAGTGGACTCAACAGGCATCTATAGAACATTCATACATAAAAGAATAAACCTTCTTCTTGGCACCTCATAGAACCTTCTCCAAATCTAACCATATACTTGGTAACATAGCAAACCTCAACACATATAAAAAAACTGGAATAACCTCCTGTATCTTATCAGACAACCATGGCTTAAATTTAGAATTAAATGACAACACTAATTGCAGAAAACCTTCAAACACATGCTATTTGAACAATGTTCAACAGAATTATAACTGGGTCAAGGAATAAATAAGGAAAAAATTAAAGACTTCCTAAAATTCAATGAAAATAAAAACACAACATACCCAAACTTATAGAAAGTATAAAAGAAATGTTATAAGAGGAAAATTTATAGCACTAAGTGCCTACATAAAGAACCTGGAGATATATCACACTAATAACTTAAGAGCACACCTGAATGATCTAGAACAAAAAGAAGTAAACTCAACCAGGAGGAGTAGATGACAATAAATAATCAAATTGGGGTCTGAAATCAATAATATTGAAAAAAAGAGAACATGAAGAATTAATGAAGCAAAGAGTTGGTTCTTCTAGAAAATTAGCAAGATAGACAAAATCTTATCTAAATTAATCAAAAGACAGACTGAGAATATCCAAATTAATAAAGTAGGAATTAAAAAGGGAGACAAAGCTAGATACACTGAGGAAATCCAGAGAATCATTAGGTCATACTTCAAAAAGGTGTTTTCCGCAAAATTGTAAAGTTTAAAAGAAATGGACAGTTTTTAGGATGTGTACCTCATACTAATATTAAATCAAGACAAGATAAATAATTTAAATATACCTATAACCCTCAAGGATATAGAAGTTGTCATCAAATCTCTCCCCTAAAACCAAACAAACAAACAAAACCTAGGATTGATTGTTTCATTGATGAATTCTACCAGAATTTCAAAGAAGAGCTAATGCCAATACTCCTAAAGTTTTAAGAGAGAGAGAGAGAGAGAGAGAAGAAATAGAAAAAACATTGCCAAACTCTTTTTACAAGGCTATAGTTATCCTGATACCCAAACTACACAAAAACACAACTAAGAAAGAGAATTACAGACAAATCTCCCTTATGATCACTGATGTAAATATACTCAATAAAATACTGGCAAACTGAATCTAAGAACACATCTTTGAAAAAAAGCATCCACAATGTCCAGGTAGGTTTAATCCCAGAGATGTAAGGATGGTTCAACATATGAAATTCTGTCAACATAATCCACCACAAAAATAAGCTTAAAGAAAAATAACCACATGATCATCTTAGATGCTGAAAAAGTCTTCAACAAAATCTAACACACCTCCATGATGCAGGTATTGGAGAGAGATCAGGAATACAAGGAACGTATTTAAACATAATAAAAGCAAGATACAGCAAGCCTAAACTGAACATCAAACTAAATGAAGAAAAATTCAAAGAACTCCTGCCAAAATCAGGAACAAGACAAACCTATACACTCTCCTCATATCTATTCAATATAGTACTTGAAGTTCAAGCTAGAGCAGTATGACAAAATAGGAGATCAAAGTGACAGAAATTCGAAGATAAAGAGTCCAGCTTTCATTATTTGCAGATTATATGATAGTATACTTAAGTGATCCAAAAATTCCACCATGGAACTCCTACAGCTGATAAACACCTTTAGTTTTGTGGCAGGACACAAGATTAACTCAAAAACATTAGTAGCCCTCCTATATAGAAATAAGTGGGCTGAGAAAGAATTGAGAGAAACATCACATCTTACAAAAGCCACAAATAACACCAAGTATCCTGGGGTAGCTCTAAATAAACATATGAAAGAGCTATATGATAAGAACTTTAAGTCTTTAAAGAAAGAAATTGAAGAAGAAGTCAGAAAATAGAAAGATCATCCAAGATTTTAGAGAGGTAGGATTGACATAGTAAAAATGGAAATGTTATCAAAAGCAATCAGAAGATTCAATGCATTCCATATCAAAATCCGATCACATTTTTTACAGACCTTGAAAGAAAAATACTCAACTTCAAATGAAACAAACAAATAAACAAACAAAAAAACCCAGGATATCCAAAATAATCCTGTATAATAAAGGAACTTCCAGAGGCATCACTAGTTCTGGTTAGATGTTCTACTATAGAGCTGCAGTGTTAACAACAGCTTGGTATTGGCATAAGAAAAAACACGAGGATCAATGGAATTGAATGGGAGATCCTGATATCAACCCAAACATCTAGGAACAACTGATTATTGAAAAAATGCCAAAATTGTATAATGAAAAAAGTCATCTTTAACAAATGGTTAAAGTATGTAAACATGTAGACGAATGTAAATAGATCCATATCTATTCCCATGCACAAATCTCAAGTTCAAGTGGATCAAACACCTCAACATATTCAGTTACCAAACTTAATAGAAGAGAAAGTGGGATGTAGCCTTAAACGCATTGGCATAGATCACTTTCTTTATAAAGATACGAACTGAAGCTCATTCCAAGAGCAACAATAAATAAATGAGATCTTTTGAAACTGAGAAGTTTCTGTAAGGCAAAGGATATAATCAATAAGCCAAAGCAACAGATTACAGAATAAAAAGAATATCTTAACCAACCCCACATCTGACAGAAGAGTGATCTTCAATATACATAAAGAATACTAGAAACTAGACACAAAATTACTAAATAATCCATTTTAAAAATGGGGTACAGATATATTTAGAGAATTCTCAACAGAAGAAACTCAAATTGCCATCAGACATTTAAGAAATAGCTCAGTGTCCTTAGCTATCAGAAGAATGCAATTCAAAATCACTCTGAGATAACATCTTATACCTATCAAAATGACTAAAATTAAAAAATACCAATTTCAGCTTATGCTGAAATAGTTATGGAGTAAGGCCAAATGCTACTCCATTGCTGGTGGGAGTGCAATCTTGTACAGACACTTTGAAAATCAATACGGTGGATTTTCAGAAAATTGGAAATCAATCAACTTCAGGATCTGTCAGTACCACACTCTGGCATATACCCAAAGGATGCACAGTGAAACCACAAGGAAATTTTCTCCGCTATGTTCATAGCAGCATTATTTATAATAGTCTGAAACTGGAAACAACCTAGATGCCCATCAACTAAAGAATAGATAAAGAAAATGTGGTATATTTATACAACGGAGTTTCACTCAGCAGTAAAAAACAATGATATCTTGAAATTTTCAGGCAAATGAATGAAACTTGAAAAAGCCATCATAGCCTGGCAGTGGTGGCACATGCCTTTATTGCAGTGCTCAGAAGACAGAGGCAGACAAATCTCTGTGAGTTCAAGACCACACTGAAGTACAAGATCTACTTCCACGACAGGAACCAATGCTACAAGAAGAAATCTTGTCTCGAAAAAAAACTAAAAACAAATAAACAAACAAACAAATAAGAAAACCATCCTGTGTAGAGTAACTCAGGCTCAGAAAGACAAAAGCAGTATGTATTTGTAGACAGAAGTTTCTGTCCCATCCAATCTGCAGCCATTCAATCCTAAAGAAACATGCAGGAGCTTATATAAATTATAAACTGTTTGATCTATTAGATCAAGGTTATTATTAACTAGCTCTTGCAACTTAAATTAACCCATTATTCTCATCTATGTTTAGCAATGTGACTTGGTACCTTTTCTCAGTACATCATTCTCATTTTGGTTCTTCTGATCGAGTGAGTGACTGTGTCTCTGCCTTTTTTCTTCCAAATCTTCTAGTCTGGTTGCCCTGTCTATACTTCTTGCCTTGCTACTATCAATCAACATTTTTATTAAACCAATATGAGTGCCAAATATTTACAATGTACAAGGACATTCTCCCACTGAATTTCCCCTTCTTTTCTTTTCAAGGCAAGGACTCTGAATCTAAACTCCTTTTTTTAGCTTTTTTTTCCCTTATCATTATCCATAACAGCTTGTAACCCACAGTCTCAACAAAGACAAACATTCATAATCTGTTTTTTGGAAATGTGGGCATAGTTTTCTAGGCTACTTTCTGCTGATTGGGAGCACTGATAATCTTATGGGAACCCAAAGAAAATTTATGAATATGGTCAAGTTCTGACTGGAGTATTCTATGAGGCTACATCATCATAGCCAGCAGTTTTGATGCTGTCATGGTTGTAGAACTCATAGGAAAATGCAACAGAGGTACTATGAAACATTGGATCATTTGGGCCATACATTTGATCCATTCTTACTTTTCTTAACCCAGAATGAACGCACAGCCTTTTATTGTCTGTGGAAAAAAAGCAAAACCTGTTCTCCAAAGTAAGTTACTCTTTGACTTAAATTTTGTAGTCAAGGTATTTTCAAAATATATTGGTTGGTTTAATCCAGCCGCATTTCTTTCTTTTTTTTTTTTGAGCTGCACAAACACAATATTTTAATCAAGAGCATAAATATACATGTAACAAAATTGACTGTAAATTTGTATCAATAGACCAATATCCATACTTATTTTTTTTACTGAAAGATTTATTTTTTTTACATTTTTCTTTTCTTTTTATTAAAAATTTCCACCTCCTCCCCTCCTCCCATTCCCCCCACACTTCCCCTCCCCCTAGCTCTCCAATCCAGAGATCAGTCAGGGTTCCTTGCCCTGTGGGAAGTCCAAGG
>LOEQ01000741.1:139829-153443 GCA_001685075.1 Bramus lutescens | reverse complement strand
ATGCAAGATATTCATCAATGTGGCTATAGGATGGAGCCAGTTCAGGCACCCTCTTCTCAGCAGCCCAAGGAACAAACTGGGGACATCTCCTTGGACACTTTAGAACTCCTCTAGAGTTCTCTGTTCAGTTCAGTACCCCCTTTATTAATTGGGTTAATGAACATTTTAAAGTCTAGTTTCTTGAGTTCTTTATATATTTTGGAGATCAGACCTTTGTCTGATATGGGGTTGGTGAAGAGCTGCTCCCAACCAGTAGGTTGCCTTTTTGTCTTAATGACAGGTCCTTTGATTTACAGAAGCTTCCCAGTTTTATGAGGTCCCATTCATTCAATGTTGCCCTTATTGTCTATGTTCCTGGTGTTCTACATAGGAAGTAGTCTCCTTTGCCCATGTGTTGTAGACTATTTCCCACTTTCTATTCTGTCAGGTTCAAATTCGGAGAATCATTAGATCTTACTACGAAAGCCTGTATGCCACAAAATTGGAAAATGTAAAAAAATGGACTTTTTTTTCGATAAGTACAATATACCAAAGTTAAATCAAGACCAGGTGAACAATTTCAGTAGACCTGAAATTTGTGAAGAATTAGAAGCTGTTATCAAAAATCTCCACATGAAAAAAATCCTAGGACCAGATTGTTTCAATGCAGAATTTTACCAGAACTTCCAAGAAGAGCTAATGCCTATACTCCTTAAGATATTTCACTAAATAGAAACATAAAAGTCTTTGCCAAACTCCTTTTATGAAGCTGCACTTACTTTGATACAAAAACCACACAAAGACTCAACAAAGAAAGAGAATTACAGGCCAAACTCATTCATGAACATCGATGCAAAAATTCTCAATAAAATACTGGCAAACCAAGTCCAAGACCAGATTAGAAAAAAATTATCCATTATGATCAAGTAGGTTTCATCCCAGAGATTCAGGGCTGGTTCAGCATTTGAAAATATATCAATGTAATCTATCATATAAATAATTAGAAAGAAAAAGAAATATATGATCATTTCAATAGATGCTGAAAAGCATTTGACAAAATTCAACAACCCTTTATGCAATAGCAATAAGAGAACATAATGAGATCAAGGGGATACAAATTGGAAAAGAAGAAGTTAAACTTTCATTATTTGCAGATGATATGATAGTGTACATAAGCGATCCCAAAAACTCTACCAAAGAACTCCTTTAGCTGATAAACATCATTAGTAATGTGGCAGGATACAAGATCAACTCCAAAAAAAAAATCAGTTACCCTCCTATACACAAAGGATAAAGAAGCAGAGAGGGAAATCAGAGAAGTATCACNAAACCCAGGATAGCCAAAACAATCTTATACAATAAAGAAACTTCTGGAGGCATTCCCATCCCTGAATTCAAACTCTATTACAGAGCTTCAGTAATGAAAACAGCTTGGTATTGGCATAAAAACAGTGAAGTCTACCAATGGAATCAATTCTGCCATTGGTCAATTTGGATGGGTTCAGCAATGAAAAGATTAAATATAGTGAGGTGATCTTCATGTTTCATTACAGCAAATTAGGTGTGTTAGCCCTTTACAATATTGAATATAATATTGAACACAATATTGAAGAAAATTATCAATGCATAAGAACATTCCAAAGCAAAGCATTAAAATACATAAAATAGTTAATTCTATTATTTTAAAAGACATAATTAAAATTAGAAATCATTTAAATGGAACTTTAAATTTACAAACATACTAATAAATGAAGATATGAGAAACATATCCAATTTTCTTATTGAGCAAAGTTAAATTTCTATAAAACAAGATAATAATGTACTTGTCCTGAACTAACATTGGTCATGATTATGGAATGAATGACTGTATTGAATATTTTCTGTCTTCTCTATTATTTGGGCTTTAATGTGAACTCTATATGCATTTGTTAAACAAATGTGCTGTGGGTGAAACACCTGAGCCAGCTTGTTTCAGGCTCTTGCATTTTTGTTATTCTTCTGCCTTTTGCATAATAGTATAAACCATTAAACTCCTAGCCACATCCCTTGGAGGTTTCTCACTTTCTAGTCTACTATATCATGTAGAGCTATACAACAAACAAATACAAAGAGTCCTATGTCCAGAGTCCACTGAGATTAAGAATACCCATATGAAAGTTGATAGATTCTCTTTCTTCTGTTCTTTTTTATTTATCCACCTCTTTTTTCTGCCCAATTCATGCTCTGTGATGAACTTCTCTGCTTATTTGCTATGGATTTTGCCTACCAGTTTTCATCTGCTATGGGAATGCTAATTATGAATTATATTTTGATTCACAGTTGTTATATTCTACTCTCTTGCAGTTCCTGTGCATCAGATTTGCTAATATTACTCTATATCTTGAAACTAAAAAAATATATGATAGAGTAAAATTTGGAAAAATTATTCTAAAACATGGAGAATCCAAATACACAGGCGTAAATAAAAAGCTGTGTTGTACTCCAAAGATTGCACATGATGACACTGTGAATAATTAGAGGCAACACAGCAGGAACAGTGATTTGGGATGGTAGGAGCCCTCACTCACTTACAGGGCCAAGCTCACCTAAAATGAATATCTTTATAGCTTTAGGAATGAAGTCAGGCCGGGTTGGAGGGGCAGCAACACACCTGAGGCTTTGACAATTTTATTGAGAGCCAATAGACTTTTTATACCTTTCTCAGAAACAGAATCTAATTTCAATTGTTAGAATAAATATAGTTGTAGTTTCCAGAATACAATGAAATTGGTGAGATATATAGGCTCTTCAAGATCAATGTCTAACACATTTTTTTCTGTCAAGTTTCCATGCTTCCTTGACCATTGAAGGAACATACAGAAAAATGTAAATTCATCTGAACTTTTTGCTCCACTGCCTGAGAAATTACTTCAGTCTTTTAGGAACTAGAAAGTACTTGTATCCCAGGACTCATGGATCTGAAAAACCTATGACACATGCCTTCAAGACAGTTAGACCAAGCAAACTGCATGGTTCACTGAGGGAGATATCTAATTTAGTGTCATAAAACTAAAGTAAAACTGAGAAAAAATGATATTTGATCTTGATATATCAACAGTGATGCCAATCGTTGCTACTGTTTTCTCACAGCTGAGACAAGAGGCAATAACTGTGTCATCACTACTTTGAACTGCTTGTCTTTAGCTTTGCTTATGGAATGACTTGTTTCCAGTAAGTTTTCTTGTATGGTATTCTAAGAGTAACCTTTATACTTTTGTTAAAATCTAGTTTGACTATTTTGGGAGAAATATATTCAAGGCTGAGGATTTCATTTTTTCTTCTAGAGAAATAATTACATTCTTGTATACAATGATTGACCTTGAAAACATGGAAGGGTACACAGAGGACAAATAATATTCAAAATGATCTAATTGTTTAACTGTTGTTTAATTCATTTAATCATTTTCCCTTTGAGAGAAAGAAACATACTGAATAATTAAGTAAAAAGATTCATCATCAGCAACATTATTTACTTCATGATTTTGCATTTGTTGGGGCTTGTTCTGCTCTTTAAAAAAACACTTCTAGAAAAGATAACTACTAAATAAAAGTTTATATTATTGAAAAATAATGTTATAAATATATGTGTTTTGATAAAATCAAGGTTTAAAATTTAGAGGTATTTTGTCTCTCATAATATTAAATATAAGGAAAATAAAAATACACTTCATCAATAAAACAAGAATTATATTTTATAACTATTTTATTTGTTTGTAATAATTTCAACTTTTCTGTCTTTGTTTTTATAAAATGTAAAAACTAATGCATATTTCTTCATGCTATTTCAAAACATTCTTCAGATTTGTATATAAGTATGTTTGCATTAATATCTCCATGGAATTATTTCCTCAGTCCCCTTTCCCCTACTCTTTCCTTTAATTTCCTCTCACTCTCTCCTTTCTCCCATCCATCTCTACAGTCACTAGAAGTCACTTCTACAAGCTTTTTACTGATCTAAGAATTTTCAATCACTCAAACTTATCTGGATTATACAAGATACAATTTTACATCTAATTTATCACTAAATATGTGTTAAACATTTTCTACAACAGATAAGTGGTTTGTTTTCTGGACATATGTCAAGGCATCTGTTTGATAATTGTTTCATAAATTGAAGTTTTACATTGCTTCTGTTGATAGAAATTCATTAATATAAAATTTTATTAAGATGATAACTTACATAAACATATTTAAAATAACAATGTTTTCACTGCTGTTAGAAACTTAAGAACCAAACTTAACCTCCACCCTGACTTATTTTTTGATATTTCATATCACAAATGTAAGATAATTTGTTGTTCTGATTAATTTTTACTGTTAACTTGACCCACTCTCAAGTGTGATGTAGGAGGGTCAGCTGTCTATGTGTTACTTTCAATGGTTGATAAAGAAACTGCCTTGGCCTTATGAGAGGCCAGCCCTTAGGTGGGTGGAGTAGACAGAACAGAATGCTGGGAGAAANTGCTTAAATGAATACAGTTTGTGTGTTGTTATTTTGGGGTATAAGCTAGCAGTGAAGGAGCTGGGTTGGACAAAAAACAGGCCTGCTCTTCCCTATTGCTACACACGTGCCCTGTGAAGACACAGATTCAACTGAAAACTGTCTTGAATAAATTGGTCCATCCTCATGTCTGGTGGACAATGTCTTGAATTATGACCAATGTAGAGGGACCCTGCAAACTTGTGAAACACTGACCCAAGACAAGGCTGTTTAGGAAATATATCTGAGTCTCAGCTAGTGAGCATAATGTTAGGCATTATTTGTCCATGGTTTCTGCTTGAATTCCTGCCCTCACTCTTTTCTATGATGTATTGTGGTTCTCAAATTAATATCTTTCTTCCCTAAATTATTTCAATCATTGTGTTCATCACAGTATCAAAAGGGAAACTGGAAGAGTGTTATAATGGAATTAAGGAAAAAATCAGAATTAAATAAGTGTTGATATATTTAAGGTAAAAAAAACATAAAGGGATATTCAAGAGTATCAAGGACTTACAATGTAGAAATGAATAACATCACTGTGAAATACCTGAAAAGTTATTTTTTTCTTCTTCCTTCTAATAATTTCTTTCTTAGGTAAAGAATTCCTTCCAATTATTGTTAGAAAAACACAATCATGTATAAAACTTCCCAAAACCCTAGTGTTTCCTCACTTCAAAAGCGTTTTGATCTGTCTTGATTAAGCAGAGAGACCGTTTGTTTCTTTTGTTATTCCTATATCTGAAAAATTGTGTTCTTACCCGCATACAGCTTTTCCAAGTCCCTTGTGATGCCAGTGTTGCCCTATTGAATGTATATATAAACAACAGAATTTCAGGTTGAATTTCAACTCATTCAAACTCACCATTCCAATTACTCATATTAAATATTCATTGAGGCCAAAATGTGTGAATATTGTTGTACAATTAAATGCCAAAACATCACTGGGGGAAAAGACTATTTGAAACCTGGGTAGCCCAAACCTTCTAGACTTTCTCAGCCCTATACAGTAAATTATACACTTACCATTGAAAAGCTTACATTAACTACACAGCATTAACATAATTCTTTAGATTTCTTGAAACTATTTATTTTATGTTTTTGTTTTCTATTTAAATAACAAAGAAAGTGTTTGAAAGTCTGAAAATATGGCTCAGTGAATAAAAATATTTTTTTTTTTTGCAAAGCAAGAGTACCTGCACAAAGACAGTAAAATTCTGGGAGGTTATTGAACCTCATCAAAGAAAATGATAGCAATTTTTAGGTTGAGTGAGAGATGACTTGAAGAATTAAAAGAAATATTAGGGGAGGACACCCACATACCCTCTCCGTACTCCAGGTCCTGGATGTAGGAATATATAAAGCTACTCACAAGCACACACTTCACATTTGCAAACAAATAGAGAGCATCTAGATTTTCTTTCTATCTAGATTGATAGACATTTGCTTTCCTTACATTTGAAACATGCAAAAATATGAGAAAATAAAACTTAAAATGTAAAATAAGAAATTGACTGACAGTTTAGAATATTTTGTTTATTTTTATTTATTTATTGTCCTCTAATAATATTTTAACACTTAGAAAATTCATACAACTCATCCCAATTTCATAAGCTTCCCATTCCTTCCTTGCCTACCCTCCCAACTTTGTGTCTACCCCAAGAAAATAAAAAGAAACAAAAACAAAACCACAAAATACTAACAAGTACAGTTTGTGTTGTCCATATACTCATGGTAACACAGTCAAACTCCCTGTGGTAGCCCATTAAAGATAACTGTATCTTTCTCCACACACTCTCCAGAAGGTATCAACTGTGATATCAACTCCAGCATATTTATCAAGATTTTTAGGGATATTCTTCAATAGCTTTCTGTTTGGACTGTTGGACTGCTTCTTTTACCGTTTTTGGTTAGAGGAGGAGGTTGACACTCAAGCCTTCAATGTCTCTCATTTACAGTCATTAGTCTGCAGTCATCAATACCACTGCAAAAAGAAAATGAAGCTTCCTTTTCCTTAGCAGACAGTAGCATAGATCATGAACTTCCACAAGCATGTATTGTGTACTTCAACATGGATTCCAGTGGGAGCAGGTATCAGGAGCACCAGCATGCACTCTGGCTAAAAAAGCAGATCACTGACATCAACATGGTTTCAGTTGGCAGTATTTTCAGAGACATTAATACGGCTTCTGGCTGCGGCCAAGATCAGAGATTTAACATGCACTGACTCAGCCACTAAAATTATGTTCTTCTAGAAATATTTAATATATAATTTGGGGTATCAAGTAATTGAAAATTATATTTCATCTTGAGATTGATGTATATCAGTTAAGATATTTTTCTGTACAATTCAATATATTTTTGAATTGACAATACCAATGCTTATTTTCTTGGGAAATTATATTATAACACTATGGTCTATTAATGATAATAATTCAAGAAACATTACACAAAGCAATGACATATATGTGTGTGTTATGTGTGTGAAATATAATCTCTTACAAACCACAGAATATAATGTTCTAGCAATGGCTGATTATATAAGTAAATTTTAAAATGTATTTCTGCCTTAATCATCTACTGTAGATTTCACTGACATGGCAAAACAAAAACTGCTCCATGGAGATATTTACAATCAGTATTGACCTTCATAGAGATGCTAACATTTTAGTCAAAATATTTAAGTGTCTAAGTAAAAATGAAGAAGAAACCATTTGAATGTAATTTTGTTCTACTAACTTTTCCTCAATGCTATAGTAGCATATATTTTCTCTTTTGTCATTAGGTTCCATAAATTGTCTTTAAGTGGTCATAAAAACCTTTACAGAGTTGGTACAGCTAGGCTAGTCCTAAATACTCTGAGTATCAATGAAGAAAAATCATGAAATATTTTAACTAAATTTGAATGAAATGTAGGGGCAGGAGACCAAGGAAATATTTACTATTGACAGAGAACTCTCAGAGGAAGAATGGCATTTTATCAGCTTTTCTTTGGTGACCATCCATTTTCATTTTCTTTGTCTCAGAGTATGAAATTGAGTAATATAGATAAGGGCCATTAGACATGTTTTTCATCATTAAGTAACAGAAGGACTCTGACTCAAAAAGGGTGGGAAAAGAAGTCACATTAACCTACTCAGTGCCAAATGTAGTGATGTTACTTGTTTATTAATCAGGATGAACAGAATATATATTAATGGAAATTAAGTAATTGAATAGTCATATAGGAAGTACTACCAGTTAATAAGACCAAATATAATAACAAAAGTATTAAAATTAAGTCATAGAGCATTCCTTGTTTGCCATCACTCTAATAGCCAAACAACTTTTGTAAATGCATTTAGAACAAAGTTATTGATTCTACTATCTCTGACTTAAGATGTAGGTAAATAGAATTTTTAAATATTTCTATGATGTTTAAAGTAGATTTACCACGTTACCACATAGATGGCTTGACATGCTGGCTTTCTAAACTTCAAACTATGAATATTTACAGGTACCAAGTGATTCGAATATTAAGTGGTGGTGAATAAGTAATAACACAGATTGTGATTTTATTAAGGTTTATTCCCCATAAGCTCATGTGGTTAAACACTGGGTCCAAAGCTGGTTGTAGGGACATGATGTTATCTTTAGGAAGAGAGGGCTTTCCAGAGGAAGTGAGTCATAAGGTGCGGACTCTGAAGTTTCATAGACAAGATCCACTTCCTTCCTGCTTTCTTGGGTGTTAATTCTTGCAACCAGAAAAGAAGCCAGTACAAAGCACATAAAACAGAGGATAGCACTTCAGGAAATATTTGATAGCTAGGGTTAGCTACTACATTTACTTTGCAAATTATTTAGTGATGGCGTCCAAAATTTTTAAAATTCCATCCAGTCCTCAGAAACTTTCCAAGTACAATGTCAAATGGGCCTGTTAATGGAGTAACATGAAGTTTCCAGCTTTTGCTGTCTACTTGACCTTATCTTTAAAAAAAATTTGTGTAGGTCTAAAGGGATAAAATAGGGGTTAGGGGTTAAGAATACTTATTGATCTTAAAGAGGAATTATATTCATTTCCCAGAACACATACAGTGGCTCACAACCATCCATAATATATTAGTTTCAGGAGTTCTGACTTCCTTTTTCAAATTTGATGGATACCAAGTGTGCAGGTTCTCTAAATACATACTTTTAGGTAAGGTACTCAAATATATAGATGTGTGTTTGTGTGTGTGTGTACATATATATATATATATATAAATGAAATAAATAAAAAATTAGTTGGAAATACATAAAAAATATGTTGCTCATGTTAGGTTATAAAAATAAAATATCAAAAACAAGATTTAATGAATTTAAATGCATGCAATCATCTTGTGTCTTACAAACAAAAATCATTATCCTAAAACCAAGATTATTGGCTTGTATTTGTGTAAATTCTTATGTTTACTGTTTATAATTTTTATACTTTTTGTATTTCTACTACATAATTTTTAACCCAAGGAGAATGTAAATTTTGGTTGGTGTATAACTCTAATTTCATACATTACTTATTTGCTGCTTAAATTTGTATGTTAATGTATATTCTTCCCAATACTCATTTTCCTTCCTTGTTATTATCTCTGTATTCCATTACGTATTGACAGCAAATAATATTCTTCCATTCTTTACTGGTGTATATATAAACTGTGCCATACCACTCTTGTACATCTGCTGTGTCCTCAGGAGGCAACCTGCACATCATATTTTTAGAGCTATTTGTCTAAGGAAGTAGAAGTTGTATGACTTTAAGATTCCTCTTTCACTTTAACTTATGGGCCTGCTAAGGAAATGGCTTAATTTTCTGCAAGGTCAGAAAATAAATGTAGGAAACTTTCTGATAAATCATATTTGTTATTATGTATTTTATGTATCCTTTCTAATTATTAGTGAAAACAAATCAGTTTTTTAAACATCTTCATAATTTTCCTTTATAGTCTACAAATCTTTTGAAGCATAATTTATTATTAGCAGATTTTTCCCACTAACAATTTGTTTTATCTTAACAGTATTTTGGTTTGTGAATCTTTTGTTTTCAACACTCATCTCACTTTTAAGGATATATTTTAAAATATTTCTGTACTATATGCAATCAATCTTGTTCATGAATTGTATTAATATAATTTTATAACCCCAAACAATATCTCAATTATTTTAAGAATTTGCTACCTGTTTTCCTGCAATTTTTTTCTGCTGTGTAGTACTCCATTGTGTAAATGTGCCACATATTTCTAATCCATTCTTTGATCGAGAAACATTTTGGTTGTTTCCAGGTTCTGGCTAAAATGATGGAACTAGAAAACATTATTTTGAGTGAGGTTACCCAGACACAGAAAGACAATTATTACATGTGTTCACTCATAGGTGGTTTTTAAACAAAGCAAAGAAATCCAGCCTACAAACCACAATCCCAGAGAACTTAGACAACAATGAGGACATTAAGAGAGACTTACATAGATTTATTCTACATGGGAAGTAGAAAGTATAAAAGGACAATATCTCCTGAGTAAATTGGGAACATGGGAACCTTAGGGGAGGATTGAAGGGAGGAGGGGAGAGCCAGGGAGGGGAATAGAGAAAAATGTAGAGCTCAATATTTATCAATAGAAAAATAAGAAAAGAATTTGCTATGTATATATATACATATTCAGATAGCAAATATATTTCTCATATATGAAATTTGATGATATATTTAGATTGAATTAATATAAGAATCTAGATTTAAAGAGCATACTTCATTCTTGAATGATCCATTCCAAATATAAAAACATTGCAAATGGTGAGGTATAAGGATCATTCAGTCTTCCAAGAATCATTATTCCCTAAGGGATTAATATTGTCTTGCAATAGAGAAACTGTATAGCCTTACATATTGTGGAATTGCTTTCAACAAACAGTTTTGAGATAGACTTGAAACATTAAAATATTACTGGGATAAGTCATAAAATATTACATATATAAAAACTAATGCATCTAGAAACAGAAAACAGTTTTAATGTTGATTGGAATAACAAAGACTAAAAACACTATCATGATGAACAATAGTTTTGCTTTTAAGAATTAAGATGACTGATCATCACTACCATGATAGAATTATTTTAATGATGCTTGGTGTATGCATAAATTCTAGAAAGTTCTTCATAAAGCAATATACTAAAGACATTTTAACTCTTTTGCTTTGCTTACACTTAAGGTAAAACTATATCATTCTACATATTTGCTAATGAGTTGTTTTTAATGTTCACCACTGAATATAAATCTGCATAAAATATGTGATTCCCAGTGATTCAATGTGTAGCCCAAAGGAAGCAAAGAAAGAAAGTGTCACCACTGTGAAATGAATTACTTTACCACCAAAGCAGGTAGCATTAGAAGGTTTGGTCTTGGGATTTTGGTTGAGATATGTTAAAATGTTGATTTTGCTAATGAAAACTCTCCTTACATATTTCCTTTTTGACTCTTAAACCTTTCGTTACCCAAGTTTTCAGTACATTAAATTTTTTTTGATTTTAGCAATGTCTTAGACTTGTTATAAATTTGTAGGTCCAAAGGTGAGTGCAGGATAAGTTTACATCACATTAAAATCCATTATCAATGTCAAAATGGCAGTAAAGAACATTCATTAAACATAAAATTATTATGTTAAATTCATCCTCCAGCTAATTGCACAGGTCAGGACATCAAGAAGCCTGTCAGAAGCCCATCCTAAAGAAGACAAGCATTATAAATGCTTTAAACTGATCAAAACTGTAAATGCATTTCATCAATTAGCACAAATGTATGAGCAAACTGGCAATGACATTGATATTTATACTCAGTAAATGAAATGAATTTTGAATTTATTTGAAAAGAAGCGCTGATGTGTATTTATTTAGAAAACACTCCTATTAGGAATATTATAACTTCCATTTCAATTTTGTATTTGACTATATATAATGTAAAATACTTAGTGTACATATAGTATTTCATTGTTTACTTAACCAGAAAGAAAAAAGAAAACAATACATATTAATTGTAACAGGAATGTCGGGCTGCTTGTCATCCCAGCCGCCCCGCTAACTTACACCCAAAATAATCTATAGAAACTGTATTTAAAACACTGCCTGGCCCATTAGCTCTAACTTTTTATTGACTAATTCTTACATCTTAATTTAACACATTTCCATTAATCTGTGTATTGCCACATGACTATGGCTTACTGGTAAGATTCTTATTGGTGTCCATCCCAGGCAGGAGATTCACGGTGTCTGCCTCTCTGACCTTCTTGCCAGAATTCAGTTCTGTTTACTCCACCTACCTAAGTGCTGCCCTATCAAAAGGCCAAGGCAGTTTCTTTATTCAAGCAATGAAAGCAACACATAGACAGAAGAACCTCCTACACCAATTCATACGTACTTTTAAGCTTCCTGTAGAAAGATCATGAAATCAAAAATCAAAGGACATTTACAGAGTGTAAATAATATTCTTGGTGGGTTTGAAGCCCATCTCAATAGGATGGGCACCACTGTTGTCCTAGCTCTATGAGAAATCCAGGAGCACAGAATGCAGTGGCATTGTAAATTCAGCAGACAATATTACAATGAAGAATGTGTGGCATCTCAAATGGTTTGACCTGTAAGGAGGGGGCCTGAAGAGGGAATAGGGCTGTCTTTTTAGATCTATTGTGTAAATTTCCATTGAATGTCCCTTACAGCTAGGCTCAGATACTCTGTCTGAACTCTGCCTTGGAAGGCCAACTGTGGAACTATTGTGAAATGTGTTTGATAAATTATCTTACTGGAGAAAGCAGATTATAAACAGAAATGCATGGGTATATGTCAGATCCATGCAGCACCATGGACTTAGGAATTTCTATCTGTTTCATATTCACTTTTTAAAATTAGGCCACTGATGCATATTAGAATTTAATTACTCCAATTAGTACTGCCAGATCAGACATATGATGTGCCTTCATTTAAAAAGTACCTAATGGGTATTAGTAAAATTTAGCATCATAATTAAAGTTCTAAGAACAGCAACAAATTAAACATTATGATTATCAAACATTAAAAAAACTGCTAGTGAAATTAAAGCTGAGTATTGTATCTTTTTAATTTAATCTAAATTTCAGAATGAAAATCAAGATTACATAAATAATAATGGTGGTGTTGTTGAAGCATTATTAACTAAAAAGTAAAATTCATATAAGCAAATGTATATTTGCATGCATGTGATGATCAGGTATCTATGAATATGTTGGACATTACACTTACATGATTAAAGTGGGTATTAGCGGCTCTGCTTAAGTTGGCATTAAAAGCTATATTTTAAGGAGTTCTTTTGTTCTATTGACTTTCATTTATTGATATCTGTGCCTACCAACCAGAACTGCTTCCATGAATCACTTCCCTGGTTGGGTAACTCTTCACACTCTGGTCTTAATTTTTAGACTTCTTCAGAAAAATTGTTAAGAGTGTGAAGATGACCAGATGAAGATCAATTTTAGGACTTTGGAGATTTCTGCCAAAATACTTTGATGGAGAAGTCCTATTAGCCCAATCAAATTAATTAAAAATGTTCTTGAAGCCATGCCCCTTCAATTCTCTTTCCCTCCCCTTCTCTTTCTGATGATGTAAGACCTAAATCATCTGTGATCCATACTTACGTTGTCTGTATTTAATTCTTAACAAATATTTCCCACATTCTACTGTTTATAGTTAAAAACTTCTTGGCATAATTTTTTGAAACCTGATAAACTGTTTCAGATGAAATACATATAGATATATGTCAATATCTAAATTGATAGATATGTATATATGTATTCATTTTCTATGCACACACATTAAATAGAGCAAGATGCCAATCTAAATTAAAAAAATAAATGTAATATATGAAATTATATAGTTCAAAATTGTAATATTAACTTATCATTTATGATTTGTGCAAAATTTAAAACATCATATGTAATTTTTAATTATTTTTCTTTTTTGTTGTTTTTTTTGAGACAGTATGTTTTTCTGTTAATTTTGTAGCCTGTCCTGGTACTAGCTCTGGAGACCAGCCTGGCCTTGAACTCACAGAGATCTGCCTGCCTCTGTCTCCCAAGTACTGGGATT
>LOEQ01000741.1:91247-110555 GCA_001685075.1 Bramus lutescens | reverse complement strand
GTGAGGTAACCCATACCCAAAAAAGATGAATATGGTATGTACTCACTTATTAGCAGATTCTAGCCATAAATAAAGGTGATTGCGCCTATAATTCATGATCCTAGTGAAGCTAAATAGGAAGGTGAACCAAAAGAAAAATATGTAGTTATCCTCCTGAATATCGGAAGTAGGCAAGATTGCCAGGCAAAAATTAGGAGCTTGGAGGTGGGGGTGGGGTGTGGGTAAGGGGAGAGGGGAGAGGGGGAGAGAGAAGTGAGAAGGGAATGATGAGGAGAGCTTGGGGGATTGGGAATGTTGGGATAGAGGAAGGATGGCTGTAGGAGTAGGGGAGTAGGTATCTTAATTAAGGGACCCATTTTCGGGTTGTCAAGAGCTTTGTCCAGATTTTAAAAACAAAACAAAAGTTCATGATGAAAGATGTCCAAATGCCTGAAATCTGGGGGTACTTAGTGGAATTTTTCTTAAGTGCTTAGCTGTCCATCAGTCACTCACCCACTGTCCTGTTACATCCCCACATATTCTTGTTTTTACAAGGGAATGCTTATATCATCTGAATCTGGAAATCTAATTCCAAAACTTATGAGATATTTGAATATGAAAAAATCTAGTTTGCAGATTGATAGCAGTTATTTAGACTAAAACTGATTAAAAGCAGTCACTATTGTGTACAATTTTATTAGTAAGCGATGAATTTTCCCAAAACCAAATAATGGATTTTTAATTTTGTATAATATATCTATCATAAAGAAAGCAAAGGATGAAAGCACAAATAGTTTAGAGATCGAAAATCCACAGAATACAAATATTTAGTAAAATTTTCACTCATCAATGTCAAATGTTAAATATTGTGTGAGAGACGGCATTATATTTTGAAATGCTAAATTCTTCATTTAAAATTTTAGTTACAAATATCATAAGGCATTCAAGTCAATTTCTAAATGGGTTACTTTTAAAGCATGTTGATGCTTGTAAAAATAGCTTTTAGAAAATCACAAAGCGATTGTCTTTCCTGAAGTGAAGACCCTTAAAGGCCTTTCCTCATGCCCTGTCAAAACACATATCTAAACCATAAGTGGATGTATGAGTAAGAATCCATTTACTTCTTTTTGGTTTGTCATGTTTTATTTTGTAGAACAGGAGTTAGCATCAGTGATGTTGAGTTTATTCCTGTTATTTATCAATAAAATGTATATGTATTAAATTTTCATTAAATGTAATGACATGATTACATGATTGTTGGGTAAAGTATTCATCTAATTACAGATAATCAAATGAAAATACAATATATAAAAATATAATTACATTACTCTTTATTAAAAAAATCCAATTATATGAATCAAAATATATCACTAAAATTATATTGCAATTCAATGTATGTAGCAGGAAAGAAAATGCTAATTGAGCTATATTTTTTACAAAATTATAATTTTATAGAGCCCCTGAAATATCCCAGATAGATGCTTTTTGTATTTAGCAAGACATCCAGCACTCAGAAAACTTAAAGCTATTAAAGCTTTTTCTCAGTTTAATTCTTCATTTCACCTGTTGATGTGTACCGCAAACAGCATCTTGTAATAGCAAAAACTCTGTGGGCTTTGCTGTGTACAGAAATTCAAACCCAACCAAACAACAAAAACTAACCTCCTGAGATTTTTCTCCTATCAGAAGATTAGAGGTGCAGCCTTCTCTTTACCTACTGCTCTGACCTGCAAAGATTAAATGTTTTCTTAAATATTCAGGAATGCAGACTTTAGTGGTCTTGAGGCTGGGGAGTCTCCAGTTAGGACATCATTAGGTTGAGCCCTGTGGCAGCAGAGAATCTGGCGATGTATCCCTTTTAGTGTTCACATCTCAAGATATAAGCAGGTCTAATTTTTTTTAAACATTTAGAAATAATAAAAGCTTAAATGCGTGTGGTCACAGCCTCCTGGGACTATTTTCTCACAGTCTGAATTCCCTAGAGGGGGAAAAGATAGCCATATTCTCCCTAGAAAAAGGGAGAAAACAACTCTTTGCCCATTTACTTATCTGTCCACAGTTTGCCAAAACAGGATAAACAGTTGACCTGGATCCTTAAATTCAGTAAAATACTTTGAAAAGGAACTTCAAAATATTTTTTTTGAGAAATCTACTATTGACTACAGTCAGCTATCAAGCACAGCCTAAAATGATGATAAATATGAGTGAAAGAAATGCATCAAGTGGGTTCTCAATTTTGTTAAAATGATGAGTAGAGAATTGCATACAAAAGATACATGCAGCGACTGAGAAAATATCAACTTTAATTGAAATTAATCAGAGAAAGTTGCAAATCATTAAATATGTAGAATATTGTATTGTTGAAAACAATCAAAAGACAGTAAGAATTCTATATCCGAAAGCCTTAAGTATATTTCTCTTTTAGTAATGTGCAGAATATTTTCCTCTAAAATGACACCAAAGCATATTGGTGAAGGCTCAATGTACACAGCATATTGGCATATTAGTAGTCAATAAGTTACGTAGGCACTATCTTCAGCTGTGGGGCCTTGCTGTCAGCTGGGGGAGCAGCCTATCAGTCTTGCCAACAGCCTAGATTGTCTAGAGATTGACATAGAACCCTTTGAACAACAACTCCATTAGGTGAGCCTAATCTTTGTACTCCTGGCTTCATTTAGTAACAATAGATGAACAGTTGAGACTCTGTCACCAGAATTATTGGGTGATTTCATTTATGTCTAAGAGCCAGAAGGATTGGAGACCTCAAGAAAAAAAAAAGTAAGACTTTTGTAAATCAACATGATCCAAGTTCATATGAGTTCATAGAGACTGAAACAGCATGTACATGTCCTTCGGGGGGTTGCAACAGGTCCTCTGCATATATATGATAATTTTGAATTCAGTGTTTTTTATATGGGATTTCTGATTGTGCAAATGAGTGGGTCTAAGATTTTTGGGCCTTGTCCTGGGCTAGTTTAGTTCTGTTTGTCTTATCCAACTGTGATGTGATACTTTCTGTTGTATCTTATTTTATTTTAATTTTTTAATATTTTATTATATTGTAGAAGCCATCTTAATTTATAATGGGAGATAGAAATGAAGTGGATTTTGAAAGGAGATGACAATGGATTGGGGGGAGTAGAGGGAGGTAAAATTGTCATCAGGATATATTATGTGAAATATATATTATATATATTAAGAAAAGGTACATTAAGTTGAAAATATTATCAAAGAAAGAGAAATTGCTGTTCATGTAGGAGTGTTTAAGGAAGAAAGTCTGTATTAAAGCAAACATGAATGTGAAACAAAACAATTGATGGTGGAAAAATATATGAATTATAAATTGTGAGAAGTGTTTATTGGCTTCAGATAAACCTGTATGCTGTACCTGAAAAATCTGTGTTTCCAGTGAACAATCTCTGCACTATCATTCTCTGGTTGTTCTTCATGCGCAAGAACATTAATCATTTCTTACTGGAATAAACTGCTTTCACAATATCATCCTTTTGCTAACTTTCTGAGTTAAAACAAAACATACAGCAAGAGGAAGAAGAGTTCTTAAGCTGAAACTCTTCCTTCCTTAAAGAGGAAAAAAAAGTGTCCATTCCAAAATCTGGGGGTTGTCTATATCAAGCCTTATACCTACTCGGACAGTTGCGTAGTGTGCTAGAACACATCCATTTGCAGAAATAATTGTAAATATTTTATTGAAAATAGTGGCTATATAGTTGTTAGATTTATTTTTTTTTCTTTTCGGTGGTGTTGAGTAATAGAATATCATGCGTAAATACTTATTCTTAAAGCAAATGGCAAAGTCTTAATTTAGGAATTTCATCATAACCCTCTATTTGTATTTTTACATAGAAAATTATTGGTCCTCTAGAGCATAGTCACTGTGCCATAGTGAATAGAAATGCTTGTGTTTTCTAATATCCTCCTTTATTCTTTATTTAATTGCATTATTTTAATTTTAGTGTTTTTGTATTGAAAAAAGATTTCATTTTACATACCTCCCTCTCTTTCTTCTGCCACTCCCCCAATTTCCCCCATCCCTCCCAATCCACTCCTCAGATGGGGTAAAGCCTTCCTTGGATAGTCAACAAAGTCGGGCATACCAAGTTGAGATACAATCAAGCATCTTCCCCCTGTATGAAGGCTGAGATTTAATGTAGTTGTATTAAAATAAATTCCTTATTGCTTGTTTTATTTGTAGTTGAATCCAGACATTTGTGCAAATTAATCTCACATCACAACACTAAATTCTGCCTGTAGATAAAATATCATTTATTTATTTATTTGTTTGCTGAAAGACTTTTTATTTCAAAAATATAGATGGTTTTGTTGTTTTGTTTTGTTTACTTAGCCCATTTACCATTTTTATAATACTTTAAAATTGCTTCAATGTCTTTCCAAAAATAAATCTATTTGGTAAATTCTTCCCATTTTTTCTCTTTTAATAATTCTAACTTAGTGGCGTCAAGTGATTTTTATAACAAGAGCTATTCTATTGTTTGATCTAAAAAATATATGCTTTTAACAAGATTTTGTTAAGTCAACAAAACAGAGGAGAAGAATACTTAGGCAGAGCTGATAGGGTTGGTGATTTACATCAATATCATTTGATTTACAAATATAGGTAAACCTTAATTTGAGTTAAGTTCTGAAAATTGAAATATATAAACCGGGCAATGATGGCGCATGCCTTTAATCCTAGCAATCTGGAGAAAGAGGTTGGCAAATCTCTGTGAGTTCGAGGTCAGCCTGGTCTACTAGAGCTAGTTCCAGAACAGGCTTCAAAGCTAAGCAGAGAAACCCTGTCTAAGGAAAAAAGTACCAGTATTAAAAAAAAAATTGAACATGAATTAAACGATTACAAAACACCTAGCAAATATATTTAGACAACTAGAAACTTCTTAATGGAAGAATCCCAAATTGAACCATCTTGTCTTTACTTCTGTGCCCACCCTACCATTCTGTGTTGAATCCATGCAGCTATAGGCATCGTTCATCGATGCTTGTTAAAATAGATATTGAAATTTTGTCACACTTTAATTTGCTTTTAAAATATACATTAATACATGTTCTAAGCTCTACAGACTTGGTGGCCTTATGTTCAATGATGCAAGAGAGAGTACAACTTGAACCGCTGTCTGGAGCTTACAGGACTAAGCATTATGGATAACCTTGACCAATCATGGCAATTAAATTGCTACATATCTGTGTATTAATTTTGTAGGAAGATACTTTCTCAACAACTTGTAAAATCCTCTGTTATGTTTGGTCTATTGAAGCTTTTAATTCAAACATAAGGAAGATTGGATGCCAGAAAAGCTGAACCTATATATTCTCACAGTTAGGGCACTAATTTTTTAATGCAGGTGATGTAGTAAATCATAAAGATTTTGAGAGAATATAGGCATTTTAATCTGAAACAGTTTTATACTAATAATTCAATATTATTAGAACTGAGAAATTATCTTTGCTTATTTACTTTACAAGGGAAATAATACTATGGGTAAATGAACCAGGCAAAGTCTAGCTCAATTATATAATTATTTGGAGTACTGGAGAAGATATTGATCTTTTTTTAAATAAGTAATTCATGAGACACAATATTAAAATTAGATAAAATATCAACTAAATATATTTCAGGGCATAATTGTCAGCATAATTAAAATCTAAGTACTTCTGCATTTCACCAGCTTCAACTCCTATTCAGTATAACTGTCCATGACATGCTTGCAAAAAATAAAACTCAAAAGGACTCTTACACTGTGTTTACAAAAGTTATTTCTTCAAATGGTCAATCTCAGATTTCATTAATTTAGGGCCATCTAAAGCTACCTTTATGTATTCAGATTATTTCTAAAACCAATAGCTAGAAAATCACTATGGTCAAGCAATATTAGGCACATAAAAGCAACATCACTATCATGAAGTCATCGACTACTTCACTCATGTTGGCTTTTTACCCTAGCACAAACTTTCTGTTCACGTTACCCTTACTGGCCTCTGCATATGCTAGTTATGATTTTATATATACAATTAGGATGTGTGATGGTTCAATTTAATCTTAAGTAGAGTGGGAATAAAGAAGACAGGGTAGTTTGAGGGCATGTGTTATAAATGAGAGTTGCTGAATAGATTATTCAGTTTACAATGGAGATAGTCACTGTTAAAATTACAAATTAAGATTCAAGCAGGGAAGTGTGCTTATACTGCTTCAGAAGAAAATCATTAGTGATACCACACATGAAGCGCATGTCATCATATAAATTGACTGTGACTATTGGAAGAAATTGTTACTTGATGTGTGCACTACAGAACTTTTGTAAATTAGGTTAATGAAAGATAAGGTGGTGGTGAATGAGCAGGTAGAAGATGAGGAGAAGGAAGAGGATGAAGAGGAGGAGGAGAGTGAGGAGAAAGAGAAGGATGGTGACTGGCGGCAGCACAGAAAGACAGAAACGGACAGAAGGATGACCAGGAAAGAACACTGTGTGATAAAGAGAAAGCAGGAGGAATGGGGAAGGGTCAGAGAGACACCATCACAGTTAAATGACACGTGATTCTCTTGGAACCGTAATTGATAAGCAGTAAAAATTGCAGAAATAAATACACAAAAATAGGTTTAAGTAAGGTGTTGACCCTGGTGTTGCAATTGGAAATATTTTTTTTTTGCTGAAAAAGAGCACACACTCATTCATCAGTTGTAACCGGTCCTTTCCACACTAAAATTATGAAAGAAAAAGTAACTACAACAAATGAGACAAATCATGAAGGTGCAGAAAATGCAAATGTTGATATTGTTTCTCTCTGGAAAACCTAGTTTCATAAGTATAGTTTTAAACACAATACAAAATACCATATGAATGGGAACATTATGATAAAAACGAAACATTATTTGCAATTAAAAATCTGTAGAATCCCAAGGGAGAGATTTCTTTTGTATTAATGAAGAAAAATGGGGTCATTTTACAAAAGCAGTTGAAATACTGACTTTATACAAATCTACAAAAATATGAAGCTTACAAAGGCAGCATTGTGTACTGTTACCAAATACTGGAAAGAATGAAAGGACACACACACAGCATTGGTAGTAATCCCTGAGGCAGGTTATGAAAGGATCCACAGCTGTGTTCAAACGAAAGCACTGGGCTCTTCCCCACTCCCAGATCTTAGCACCAGTTCCTAAGGACTCTCCTGCTCCAGCTCTGACTGGGCCCTTGCTTCAACTGAAAAACTGCTTGGGACCTACATTATGAGTCCTAGTACTGCAAAGAAAATTAAAACTATTAGCTATTTTGTGATTCCATGAAATTTGATACCATATGAAGAAAAACTACTTACTGTAGATGAAACTTTAAATAGTAGTTGCTGATAAAAAGTTTGAAAATAAAAATGTATGTATTCTGATGTTATTTACAAAATTCTGCACACTATTTCTGGTGCTTGTATTACAGACATATCGTGTTCTGGTTAAAGGTATATGTTCTTCATATATGTATGGTATATAACATTGAAATAGCAAATTAGGATATGATATAGACAATAATTTAAAAGATTGTATTTCCATGGGAATTTAAACTTTTAAAAAGATGCAATTATACTTTTTGTATATGTGTTTGTACAAAACTGTATCTACATATGTTAATTGATGTGCACACACATTCATTCACAGATAGGAAAAAGGAATTAGAAGCCCTGCCCTCCTTCACCACCATCTGCCTACTCTTTTCATGCAAGGTCTCTTTTTGAACTTGAAGCTCCTGGTTTTTCCACTAACCTGGAAGAAAGGACTCCACAGAGATTGTCCTGCCATAGCAGGCATAGACACCTAGATGTTCTTTTGAGTTCTTATAAATTAAGTCCCTTCTTCCTGGTTTCACAGTCAGCACTTTCTATCACTGAAACCTCACTCCCAGAAATACATTCAAATTTTTATAATAAGCATTTTCTTAGAGGAAGAAACAAATAAAATATTTAGAAAACAAAACCTATAGAGAAATTTCACATAATGAGGATGTTGGAAGTCAGTAGATGTGGGTGTACCTGTGAAAAATAATTGCAGAGTTTAAAAATCAAGGACATCGAGATACCATTTATTAGCATGCCATCATTTAATTAGAAATCATATAAAATGCCTCTTAGTGGCATGAATAAAATAACTATTGACATCTTCCTTTCTATGGATAAAACAATTAAAATAGTTTGAGGAAATTTATTCCTTTTTTGGTGTAAAATCTTTTGAGCATTCCAATGATGTTAGGAGAATTTGATGATGTGGATTTGTTTGATAGCTTTAGTTTCATTAATTCATTCATTTTTTAAAGACAATCTTTTCTGGTTTTACTTGATAATTCCAGTTTTTTCTCTCTCCCCTCCCCCTGCTCCCTTCAGCTTCACTTACAACATTCCCATCAACTCCTCAGAGATGGTATGGTTTCCCATGGAAAATCAACCAAGTCTCGCACATTGCTTTGAGGCAGGACCAAGCCAGCCCTCACTACATCTAGGCTGCACAAGCTATCACTCCAAACAGAGTGGGCATCAAAAAGTCAATTCAAAAGTAGTGGTACATAACATTCTGGTCCCTCAGTCAGTGGTCCCACAGACTGCCCCACCCATACGACTGTCACCCACATTCAGAAGTCCAACTTTTTTCCTATGCTGGTTCCTCCATTGTCAGTCAAGAGTTAGGGAGCTCCCATTAGCTCCCGTAAACTGTGTCAGTGGGTATCCCCGTCATAGTCTTGACCCTTTGCTCATATTTTTATTCCTGCCTTTCTTTGACTCATCTCTGGGAGCTCATCCCAGTGTTTAGCTGTGGATCTCTGCATCTGCTTCTATCAGTTGCTGAATGAAGGTTCTATGATAACAATTAATGTAGTTATCAATCTTATTAGGGGAAGGCCAATTTATGCACACTCTCCGTTATTGTTTAGGGTCTTAGCTGGGACCCCCATATCAATCATTCAGTTCCCTCAAGTTCCCATACTCCCTCCCCTTCTTCTCTCCTTCTCTGTAGTAAAAGGGGTGGTGGGCAGCTTCCCACTGCCCGGCTCCTGGATAGCTTTACCCAAAATAATTACATGGAAACTGTATTCTTTTAAACACTGCCTGGCCCATTATTTCTAGCCTCTTATTGGCTAACTCTTACATATTCGTTTAGCCCATATCTAGTAATCTGTGTATCACCACGGGGTCTTGGCTTACCGGGAAAGATTAAACATGTCTGACCTGGTGGCTGGCTCTATGGCGGCTCTCTCTCTCTTTGCCTCCTTTCTCCCAGCATTCTCTTCTGCCTACTCTGCCTATGTAAGTTTTGACATATCAAAAGAACAAGGCAGTTTTCTTTATTCAACCAATGAAAGCAACACATAGAAAGAAGACCCTNGCTTTACCCAAAATAATTACATGGAAACTGTATTCTTTTAAACACTGCCTGGCCCATTATTTCTAGCCTCTTATTGGCTAACTCTTACATATTCGTTTAGCCCATATCTAGTAATCTGTGTATCACCACGGGGTCTTGGCTTACCGGGAAAGATTAAACATGTCTGACCTGGTGGCTGGCTCTATGGCGGCTCTCTCTCTCTTTGCCTCCTTTCTCCCAGCATTCTCTTCTGCCTACTCTGCCTATGTAAGTTTTGACATATCAAAAGAACAAGGCAGTTTTCTTTATTCAACCAATGAAAGCAACACATAGAAAGAAGACCCTCCTACACCACTCCTCCCCTTCCACCATCCCAACTCTCCCCCCATCCCCAGGTTCTCATTTTTTCAGGAGAACTTGTCTATCTTCCCTTCTAAGAAAATCCATATATGGTTTCTCCTAATGTTTTCCTTATTACTTTGCTTCTCTGGACTTGTGGACTATAGGGTGGTTATTGTTTGCTTTATATGTAATATCCTCTTATGAGTGAGTACATCCTGTTAGTCTTTCTGCGTCGGGTTACCTCACTCATGATTGTTTTCTTCTCTCTAGTTCCACCCAGTATTTTTCTTTCCTGTGTTAGAAAAATTTGAAACAATGAATTTTTAATTTTTAATAGTGTAAGATGAAAGGATGCAATATTTTGAGGACATTAATTGGAATATATATATATATGCAAGAATATTTGAGAGATTACCTTTATACTATATTTCTTTGCACTAACAAGGAATAAGTCACAACTGAATGTCTTCAGTGCTCTAATAGTTGATATTAAAAAGGACAAAGGTACTGGTAATGTCTGCCACGTTAGCTTCCTCGTACTATTGGTGCATTGCCAAATAAAGAATGCTTTAACTCCTGTCTGATTGCGTCTTTCAGCATCTCTTTCACAGTCAAAAACAGGGAATTGGCAGTGCTGTGTGCAAAATCATATTCCATAGATTCACTTTCTGGAATAAATCAGACTTATGTATATTTATGTTACAATTATTCTTTCTCGTGTTTCTTTGTTGTTTTCCCCCAATGGCATACTTGTAAAACATATTATACACTATTCAATAAAATCACAGGAATTTATCCTTTTAATATTTNAAATGTATAAGTATATATTTACCTTGTATATTATAATGGAAGTTATTCTTTTTTAAAACTAGTGTTGTCCCAATTGCTATTCTAACTAAATCATTAAGAAATTATTTCAGCCCTCTCCAAAATTAACATCTCTTTCAGACCACAGAAAGGTTGGAATATGCACAAGAATAAATTTGAATATAAACTACAAAGGAATAGAAGAGTGAATTTGTCTCGAAATGGAACATTTCCAATAGTGAGCTAATTCAAACTTTTTGTAAAATGACCCAATAAAGATTGACATGGTAGCAAATACCTGCAGTCCTAACAGAAGCTGAAATAAGTGGAACACCGTAGGGTCAGACTCTTCTGGGAAACATTAAATTTTAGGTCAGCTTGGGCTACAGAATGATATCCTGTCTCAAAATAATTCAGAAAATAAAAATATTCAGTTGCAAGACTCCTTAAACAATTTTCTCAAGTTATATTATCTCTGGCTGCATTTTATCCGCCATATCCTTAAAGATAATGGCACTTTGAAACTCAAAGAACATAAGGATAATTATAATTGAATCAATGTGGTTAGATTTGTTTTAGTAATTCATGAAGTCTAATAAAATATGCAATACTTTATTGTTTATTAAGATTAACTATTGTATCTTTTTTAATATAGTAGAAAATGATATATTTTTCTGCTAAGAAAGAAAGCTGTTTATAACCCTAAATTATGTTAGCCTATAGAGGCAATAAAAGTTGTGGGATTTGCTAAATGGCTTTAGCAAACTCTTTAGTTCTGAAATATTTATTAGCCTCAGTTATGCTTTGTGTTGAATAATAACTATTAATAGTTCCTAACGCAAAACAGTTGTCAGCTCCTTAGGACTTGCAACTTTCAGATTTGAATTTATATGAAAATCAATATTTCCATCACAATATACCACATTTTTCAATTTTTACTCAATCGCACATTTCATTGATTTTTTTGCTGTATGCATAAATCATGTATGATGTTATACAAAGTCCTGTGAAGCATTAAAGTATTAGGCTGGAGAGCTTTCAAACAAAACTGTATGACTTGTGAATTAAGTTCAGTCTAAAAGGGATAGAGAAAGTGTTCTATAGGTAAGTTTTAATTTTATAACAAAATATAACAAAAAAGGAAAATTCTTATGGAATAATCTATAATATATTAAATAAATCTACAACAGACAACTTGATACAAATGAAATAATTTTAAGAAGGAGACTACTTAGAGGATACTTTTAATATATTTTAATGTCAATTTAGGAAATACATGAAACTCAAGATGCATGGAGAGGTGTAAACTCTTCAATACTGAACAGTAGTTCATTAAGTTCATGGCACTTGAAACATAAAATTTAGGCCCATGGGGAGTTCAAACATGAACAAGAGGTGAAGAATAATAACTTGACGTTCCATACAAAAATAAGCATTATGGTTATGGTGTGGAAATAAATGTCCAACTGAAGGTTACTCCTTTTAAATTTTCTGAACCATATTTTCTGATTTAGCGGTTGTGATAGAAATAGTGGTAACCCCTAAAATTTCTAAGCAATGATAATAAATATCATTGCTGGCTTATATGATACCACGATTCTCTATAGTTTCTGACAGGGTGACCTAAAGAAACCGTTTTCTTCCATGAGTAATTTGACAATACACAACACATATTTCTAGAAGTTATTTTAGTAATTCTTTTTATTTGCTAGAAATAGGGTAGGTAAATATACAAATATACCAAATTATGAATTGAGGTGCTAAAAAGCTGGCTCAGAGGGTAAAATAATGTCCTGCTCTTATACATCAGTGGAGTTTGAATCAAAACATCCAGGTCAGACAGCTAAAAGATGTCTATAACCTCTACACCAGGACATACAACACCATTTTCAGCCTCTGCAGGCAATCTACATACTTGTCATCACTCCCCCAGAAATAGACATATAAAATATTTAAATATTTAAAATTTTGAGTTATATTTTTTTCCTGAAGAAAAGCCTGTTAAAGGGCTACAGCATTTCTCAGCATTTCTTATTCTAGTACCTTCATTCCTAACAAAATGAAAAATCACATTGTACACATTGCCTCAATTTCTTATTTAAGGGAAAGAAAGACTTGATTTTGTATCCAGTTCATAGGCCCTTCTAAAATCCCTAAATCTAAATATAAGTGGCTTTCCAGATATTTGTTGGACACATACACTACAATTTAGCTGCCTGTTCACACATTATACTTTTCATCACTAATGCAGAATATACTTAGGATGTATAAACAAGCATCTCAAAACAACCTTCATGAGTCTCCAAGGTTGAAGGTCTCCTGTTGATGTGGTTGATCTAAACTTAGTTAACTGTTTTTTTTAATCAAATATAGGTAGGTATAGGAGTCAATATAGTAGAATGGCAAGCAACGGGAAATTATGAGAAGTCCCAAGAAAAATAGAAGAATGCATGCCTCTTTGCTCTTGTTGGATATTTTAGTACTTGGATATAATGTCCTACAAGGTGAATGTTTAGGTTCCATATTAGAGTGAGGACAAAACAGAAAGCAGTTTGGATGTAGAGCTAAACAAAATTTAAAAACATAAAATGGAAGCAGAATGACTTAGATTACTTTAGCTTCTTGCCAGAAACATATGTTTATATAGATTAAGAATTATACCGTAAGAAATACAGAAAGAATATTTCTAAAACATCAACTTGTCTAAAGGCAAAAAAATAAAGTGAATATTCACTTCACAGAGATTTAAATTTTGTTTCAGAAAATCATACAAAAACAGCAAGTTTATTGCATTTACTAATTGTGAGGCCTTGATAAGAAGGTCTAACATAAGAAGATTTAATTTACATTAGTATGAAATATATTCTGGTACTGATGGGACAATCAATCTTAAATGCGAAATGTATATGAGTGAATAATATGTAGAAAATAAACTGGGGATATACATTAAACCATTGAAAACATTTATAAACAGATATTAACTGTCACTGTATTTACCTATTATTTATGATATTTTTATCTTTGGATATTGTAAAAAATAATGTCTGAGAGGTATAAAAAGGCATATAAGAAAATATTCTATTCATTTTCAAGCTAGCAATTTTTTGAATTTTTGCTACTAATATGTAAGTATAGAATGGTCACATCTAAAATAAAGATGACTTACAATAATAATCCCTAAAATGTAAGATGTTTCCTCATATATTTATTAAATTAATGACAAATTAACATGTATAATAGTTCTTTATTTTAATGTTTAAGTGAGTCATAACTAATATGCATGGCCACTGAGGAGACCCAAATGACTCAGTGAACCTACAGTCAATAATTTGAATTCATCCATTCATTCTTGTTAAAATAATAAAATAGAGTGAGCAAAGAAAAGTAAATGTATTAGCAGATTTACATATGTTTTATAACAGGCATATTTTAAATGGAGTGACTTTATTTAAAAAATCAAGGAAAATCACAAATACAGTGATTGTTTCCTCTGACTTATCCAGAGCTAATTGAAAATGCTTAAGAAGGCAGTACCACAAAACCACAAATTGAGCCCATTTTAAGTAACTTAGTGTACTGCAAAAGCTCAGCATGCAATTTGCTGATATGAATTTTAAAAGAGTTATTTTACCCTTTCATGAATTCAGTGAATAGACTAAGTTTGTGAAGGAAAAGCCACATGCACTGAGGTTTGCTGAAACATGTTTATTTTATTTTAAGAAAACCTCTTAGAATTATCTCCTTTAGAAGGTACCTAGTCTGAAACCTGTAACAAAGCCAAGTATATAATACTTGATACAGTTTAGGATTAGATAAAGAATTACCTGGTTTATTTGGCCAAGAGATAACCATCCCTATTTCTATTAAGGAAATTACAGATGGAAAATGAGAAATGGGAGAGAAAACTAAGATAGCAGTGCAGAATATTGAATGTCATTTGTAGGATGAAGGACTAATTTTCTCTCATCATGATGAAATCATTAAATAGTAAATGTTTAGGTAACTAAAGGTGACAGAGAAGTAATTTGAATGCCCCAGGGCAAAAAAACGTGCTGGTAGTCATGGCACAGTAGGTAGTCTTTCTTCTTTTATTGTGGGTGTGAAACCATGCTACTTTAGAAGAAAATTATTAAAGCAATATTGTTGATTTCCATGGGTCATTCAAACAGAGGAGAACCTTTCATGTTCAGAGAAATCTGTTCACTCGTCATTGGTACTCACAGGAGTAGTTTTCTAGCATTTACATCCTTTCAAGGTTTTCAAAGCAATCCATATTCCATACTGTTTTTCTTACTTTCTGACTTCTTTATTATTTCCTTTATTGTCAATATTTATTTCAGACATTTTCCTAAATTGACCTGGTATTGCTTTATCATTCTTATCAGTAAATTGTAAATTATATGTCATTTTCTCTTATTAATTTAATCAGTTTTATATGACATTTGTGTTATCATTAATTATTTTAAATTTAACTGTATGAAAAGTAACATTTCCAGGTTCCTGTGCTGCAATTTTTTTAAGAATACATGACAGAGCACGGCATTTAACGTTATATACACTTAGTGGACATCATTATGTGCATACATTTTATATGATTGGTCTTATATAATTATGTATTGTGTGGAGAGATATTTGAGCCAGAAAACTTTCTATTTCTCATCAACCACACATTACTAAGAAGATAGTCATGATTTGGTGGGTTGGGAAAAAAGAGGGCTACAGGACAGACCACAGATTTTCCTGTTTGTATTATATGATGAAGTTATTATGAAACCCTGACACCAAATGTCATAATAAAATATCAAAACATAAGATCAGCAAGAAGCATCTATGATGTTCATCAAAGGTGTTAATCAATCTCTAAGAGCACCAACATATGATGTCATTAGAAAGATTGCAGTTGTGTTTGAGAACTCTGTCTCTTGAGAGAATAACTCTTTCTAATTAACCATCTTTGAGATTACAGACAGATTTTTTCCTACTATGCTAAAAATACAGTGCTTTTTCCCACACAAAATTACTAAGTCTGTATCTACCTATCCCTAATGGGTTATCACAGAGGTTCATGGGGAGAATACACTAAACAGAATTCTGTTTCGCCATGATTTTAGAAGATGAAAGGAGCTAGCCTAGCCTATGAATATTACTTCCACTTGTCAATATGAATAATACTTTTAAAATCCACAGTGAAGAACCCACTATGCTGTTAGAGCACCAAGTTTGCTTTGCTTGGGTTTTGGTGTGGGAGATCCTTTTGTCCATGTGTAAATGGTGTGGGAAGTGCTTCTATCTATGTGTTGCTTTTATTGGTTAATAATAAAGAAAATGTCTTGACCTGTGCAAAGCAGAATAGAGATAGGTGGGGAAAACTAAACTGAATGCTGGGAGAAAGAAGACAGAGTCAGTGAAACACCATCTAGCCACCAGAGGGGAAAGACAAGAGCTTTCATCTGGAATCTTTCTGGTAGGCCATGAACCTCATTGTAAAAGTATAAAATAGTGAAAATGAGTTAAGACTAGATGTAAGAGCTAATTAGCAATATGCTTTCTTTGAGACAAGGTTTCTCTACAGCTTGGTGCTTGTCCTGGAACTAGCTCTTGTAGACCAGCCTGGCTTCAGACTCAAAGAGATCCAATTACTTCTGCCTCCTGAGTTCTGGGATTAAAGATGTGCACCATCAGTACCTAGTGCTAGCAATATGTTTAAGCTATTGAGCAAGCAGTATTGCAATTAATATAGTTGCTGTGTGGTTATTTTAGTCTGAGAAACAGGGAACAAACAAGTGGCCTCCAACAACAGGGTGTGTGGACTTTTATTTAACATTTTGTATCTTGAATGAATATTTTCCACAAGAAGACAATAATAGACCTTTCCCCCCCAAAATGAACTCAATAGTTCTACAATTAGACAATGCTTCCTCTTAGATAAGCTGTACTTTATGTTGTTGCCAGAACTTCTTCACATGCATCACCATTTCTTTATACCAACTTGTCTTATTTTGACAATACAAGGGAATTGAAAAAAAAACCTACAACAGGTAAAGGTTCAAAGAATAAGAGACTTTAGGGTTGTCAACTTTATATCACAAATCCTCCTAATCAAGGAATAATTGTAGAAGATCAGTGGAAACGTAGTTAGAGCCAGAAATAATAGATTGTTGTTATAGGAAGCAAGTGTTTTGCAAAGACAGAATGACAAGTACTCACGTTAATCCATAGCAGGTGACACAGTTAGAGAAAGACTCAGAGAAACGGATCCTAGGTACTCCAAGTAAGACATTTTCCACAGCCTGCTAATACTGCTTAAAGGCCAACAACAGTCAAACCCGCACCCCCTTCCCTGGATTCTATATTCTGACCTACAGCATTAGCATAAGAATTCTGCTTTATCTGATGCCAGCATGATACTAAGGACCTGAAGTTGGAAATAAAAGAAAAAAAAGAGGAATTCAAGAAATGAAAAAATGGGGTAAGAAAATAGGAACTAAGGATGCAAATATGACCAACAGAATGCAAAAGATGGAAAAGAGAATCTCAGGCATTGGAGATACTATAGAAATATCAGAATCATTCGTCAAACAAACTGTTAACTTAAAATTTCCTAACACAAAACATCCTAGAAATCTGGAACACTATGCAAAGATGAAACCTATGAATTATAGCAATATAATAAGAAAAAGAATCCCAGTTCAATGGTCCAGAAAAATATATCAACAAAATCATATAAATTTTTCCAACTTAATGAATGACATGGCTACAAAGGTTTAAGAAGCTTACAGTATACCAAATAGAGTAGACCAGAAAAAAAATTCACCAACCACATAATAATAAATAAAAATGTCAAATATACAAAACAAAGAAATAATATTAAAATCTGCAAAGGAAAAAGGACATGTAACATATAAAGCCAGGCCTAACAGAATTATATCCAACCTCTTCATGGAGACTGTAAAAGCCAGACAAATGTCTAGCAGGCTCTTTGAGAGCATAGATGCCAGCACAAACTAGTATACCCATCTAATTTTCAGACACAAGTGACACCTTTGTTGGTGAGGTTGTGGAGCTAGGGGAACGCTCCTTCATTACTGGGGAGTGTAAACTTGTAGAGGTAATAATAAAATAAATAGTGCAGTGTTTCAGAAAATTGAAAATTGATCTACCAATTATAACACTCTTGAGAATATACCCAAAGGGTGCTCAATCACATTCAAGGAAACTTGCTCAATATGTTCAGGGAAGCTTTATTTGTAATAGACAGAAACTGGAAACAACTTATATGTCAGTCAACTGAAGAATGGATAAAGAAAGAGTGGTACATTTACCCAATGGTGTATTACTCATCTGTTAAAAACAATGACACCATGAATTTGCTGGGAAATGGATGCAACTACAAGAGGTCAAACTGAGGGAAGTAACCACACCCAGAAAAGACAAACATAGTATATACTAACTTATAGGTATATATAAACCATAAAGTCAAGAATAACCAAGCTATAATATACAGACACATACACTAGAATCCACAGACCTAACAAGGCTCACGGGAAGAATACATGAATTTTACTCTGAAGAAGAAATAGAATAGACTTCAAATGTGGACAGGGTGGAGAGTTCTGAACGGGGAGATTGTCATGGTAACAGCAGGAAGCAGATGTGGAGAAGATGCAGGGGGAGAGTACTGAGAAAGATAACTGGAATTAGGGGCACCTCTGGGGTGAGCTAGAAATCTAGTGATATGAAGACTCTCGGGAATCTGTAAGAGTGGCCCTAGTTAAGACTCCTAGTAATGGGAAATACAGAGCCTGAATTGGCAACTTCCTATAACAAATCCAGACTCCCAGTGGGTTTGGGATCGAACCCATAATCTCTGACCTACACAATTTGCTCAGCCTTCAAGATGTGCTTGGAAAAATGTGGTGTAGAAATTATGGGAGTGGTCGCCCTATAACAGGTCCAACCTGACAAAAATACTGTCAAAGGGAATTAATTCTGGACACAATCGGTAGAGCCAGAACCCAGAAGCTGAACAGCACAGAGACCTAAAATCGATCTGTCAAGACAGAAAACAGTAAATGAAATGATACCTAATGGTACGCTGATATACTCATTGATTAATACCTAGTCCAATTGTCATCAGAAAAGCTTCATTCAGCAACTTCTGGAAGCAGATGACGAGACTCACAGTCACATATTAGGTGTATGTAGTGATATTTTGTTTCTGTTTTAACAAATAAAGTTTGTCTGACAATCAGAATGCAGAGATAAGCTATTAGTTAGTCACAGAAGCCAGGTCATGGTGGCACACACCTTTTCTCTCAGCACAAGGAAGGCGGAAGCAGTTAGATCTCTGTGAGTTCAAGGACCCCTGGGTTACACTAGATTGATCCATTCTCAAAGAGAAACAGAGCCACGTGGTGGTGGCTCACACCTATAATCACAGTACTTGGGAGTCACATGCCTTTAATCACAGAACTAGCAAAGTAGATATAGGAGAGATGTAGTTGGATGGAGAGAGGAATGTAAGACAGGAGGAGACAGGATGTCAAATGGTGTCTTGTGATGCAGTCTGATGATGCAGTGTGAGGATGCAGTCTGAGGTTTCTATGAGATAGCATGCAGTCTGAGGATTCATAGAGACAGGATCACTGCTTCAGTCTGAGGATTTAGTGAGGTAAAAGGTCTTTCTAGTGGCTGGCTGCACTGCTTCTCTGATCTCTCAGCTTTCACCCCTAATCTCTAACTATGAGTTTTTTATTAATTATTTTTATTATTACTAAAATTTTCCACCTCCTGCCCCCCTCCCA